>VZTM01022270.1:798-23768 GCA_013400555.1 Jacana jacana | reverse complement strand
ACATCCTTATGTAGGGCTGGGTCTATTATCTATTACTTTAAGAGAACTTAACATATGGAATAGGTTCTGCCAGACTGCTTCTTTTAGTATTTTCCCAGTAAAAGAAAGAAAATCCTGTACGGACACAGTATAGATAAACAGACCGGGATGTGTCAGTTCATCCTATAAAACTCATGTTAGACCAAAGTTAAAAGCACTTAAGAAGACCCTAAGATGGATGCATAAAAAGTTCTATCTTTCAAACTGGCACTTTGGTTATCAAATTTACGGACAGAATTGAAGTTTTGATTTATCTAATGTTGGTGTTTAGGATGGCCTGTGTTGATGTTGTCAGACTTTTCTATAGGATTAAATCATATCAGCTCTCCTGTGCAGATCACTATTGAACAGAATAGGTTGTATTTAAATGAATTTGTATCAAGGTGTAATTGTTCCTGTGCGTCTGTGACAATGTATCTTGCTTACATTGTAGTGGGAACATGAGTTCCTTTATACTTCAGCATCCAAGCAGATATTTCCATTTAATTTGTGTGCTAGAGGCTTTCAATTGTGAAGCAAAACAATTACACTTATCCGCATTTCTAGATTTAAGCATTTTATGCCATTACTTGCTTTGTTTTCTAGCTCTGCTTTATTTCAGAATTGTATCTAAGTTTTAGGCTCCTAATTTTTTGAGAGGTAACATTTAACCTAGTTTTTTTGAGTTATGTTTGCTGCATGAATTCTGCTGATCTCAGAGCTTTTTTGGTAGCTGGGTAACACACTGTTACGAAGCTCTAGATGTATTGAGGTAGAGGTGGTGCCCTTTTTCGTACTTGACACAAATAGCAGTTAGCCCATGTATGGTTCAAGAAAGGCTTTTTATTTCTGAGTTAGAGGGATGATTCTGGGTCTAGCTCTTCATATATTAATTTTCCCTGGTCTACATTGCAGGAAGGGTAGAAAAGGAAGAAGATTGATCCCAGTCCGAAGGTTTGCATTTACAGAAAGTGAACATAACATTCACACAGATGTTGCAATATATAAGCACAAGAAGTTTTAACAAAAAAGAAAAACATCCCCAACACATTTTAGCATAGAGATATAACACCTGCTTTGGTAGGGGGATTGGACTAGATGATCTCCAGAGGTCCCTTCCAACCCCTTATCGTTCTGTGATTCTATGATACTATGTCAAAGAAAATTTGACAGTACTAAGTATTAAAAATATAGTTAATTTTAGTATCATCACAATTTACCTTCTATTAATTAGAGGTTATTCAAAACACTTTTTTTTTTTATTTATTTTTTCATGCTATCTCCATGTCCTTCAATAACTCATGTTAGTTTATCATTGGTGGGCAAGTCTGTGGTAAATCTGGGAATGCTTAAAATCCTTGAAAGTAAGTAAAATTTATAATCTTGGATTTTAGTGAAAACATTTTTACAGTTCAGGTAAGAGGTTTACTTCTAATGGCAAGAATTTTTCATTTTTCTTTTTTCTTCCTCTCCCCCTCTTCTACCTCCTTCCCTCCTCTGCTGTCCCCCCACCTCAGCCTTCTTAAACCCTTCTCATTTATACTGAGCTTCAGGAGTAACTACCTCTTGTTTCTGCTGCTAGGTTCAATTTGTGACAGAAGCAGATCAGGAACAGGGACACTTTGTTGGCATAGTATAAAAAAAGCAGAGGATGAGCAGGCAGAGAAAAGTACTAACAAAGCGGGTAGTAAAACTCTACCCTCAATTGCCACAAAAAGTTGCAGAGACACAGTATCTGCAGGTTCAAAGTGTAGACAAACTGATAGGCAACAGGTCTATAAACAAATACTGAAAGGATGCTGGGATACACCCTAGAAATAGGCCATGACAACAGTTTTGAGTGCTGGGAGATGCAAGGAAAACAAAACCACAGGAAATGATCAAGATTGCCCGCTTTTATGAAATAACATCTCCTTTTTCCCTCTGTGGGAGACAGGATGCTTCCCAGGATGGAGCATATATCTGACCCAGCAGAACACTGTATGAGTTCAGAAGAGATGAATCTGTATAATGTTAACCCTTTATTTAAGTCTTGTCTTTGCTCTTTGATTGCTGGCACTGTGAGAGTAAACGCTTTGTTCCTCTTCATTCCTTCATGTCCTCTTGCACTTCAGAGGCAAGAGAGGATGTAGCAGCTTCCTCAGTTTATGCACATGTATTTGAAGTTTCCCTTTGAACAAGAGCAGAACCTCCAGAGGACATGGAGACTGATCTTCTTGTTTTATCTGGGCTTTCCAGAGTAAACCTAAAGGGATGAACAAGCTCCAGCTTTGCAAAAAAGAGGAGGAGTGGTAGGTACATGAAGTTTATTACGCCCCATCAAGTCTGCCAAGTTTAATCTGCCATTACAGAGAGAAAGCTGGCTGTGAAATGGTTAGGATTGACAACACTTAACTAACCACTGAGAATGATTTTGTCTTTGTAGTACAAGTCATGTCTTTCCATCATGTCTGTGTACGTAGTGTTTTTAAATGAATTTAATTATGAGTGATGAATACTAGCTTTATGGATGTGCTTTTCTCTGTAGTGCTGTAACTGATTGCTGTTCATCTGGACTTGTCACCTGTGTTTGCAACTGTCCCAGGCTTCACTTAGCTGCAGTTAGTTAAACTACTGGGGCTTGCTTGGGGAAGTTGAACTTTTATTGTGGTGGTGAAGGTGTTTCAATCCTGAGCAAAACCTTTGGGTTTTATTTTGTGATTACCCAAGTATATCTGTTTTCGGTTGTTTAAATGGGAATCGGGGCCTTTGGTTTAGTTTTGTGATATCTTTTTTAATAGATAGTGATTCAATTTTTAGTCTCTTGAGCACTGCTCAGTAGTGAGGGAAAAAGCATAACTTTTTTCCTTGCAGAAAACCCTTTTGCTGACATTCGTGAAGGTGTTGCTCAGCCTATTCTACAGGTATGCATCAGACATCTTATGACATGAGAAATCAAGATCATGAAGTCTTTCACTAGAAGCAAACACTGATCTTCATTTCAGGAGAAGAAAACTTCTTATTTTCCACTTCCTCAGCTACTGATATTCAACTCAACAGATTTTAGATAGTGAAATGCAGCATCAAAGAGAAGAAATGTAGAGACTGTCGCAAAGTACATAGAAAATTAGGTGGTAAAATAAGTATATAGAAATTATTGCTATTGCTATATTACTGCACTGTCATATTTTGTTGCATTCTTTTTGTTGTCAAAAGAAAGTGACAACTTTTTTACCCTCCAGTCTCTACATGCTGGCATTTGATTTCATTCCTGATGCTAATTTTATACTGAGGCTGAGGTGACCTTTAAATGTACCTCTTTTCCAGGTGTTGTCTACCAACATTCACCCACACAATCATTCTTTGCATTTCTAATGAAGTAAAGCACTAGGAACTACTTCTGTTACCTTTTATACCAAGCTTTGCTTTGAAAGTTATGCTTATCTAAAAGGAAACATTTTTATTGGTAACTTCCAAAATATGTAGAATCAACTTTAAAAAAAACCCACTTTGAATGGGCTAGTAAAAGGAGGAAGCAGCTGAACTGAGTCCAAGGCAATGAGTCTTAAATTTCTTCTCTGTTTACACCAATGCAGAATAACTTCTATTTTTATGGTGTTTCTCGGCAGTTATATAGCAAATGCAAAGGAGTTTTACCTGATGAGCAGGCTGGCTACTGTGCTCAGCCAGGTGAGTATGACACAATCATCATCATAAATCATGGATGCAAGAACACCTGAATCAGAATTCTTGCTGTCAGGAAAGGGCTTCTTCCCAAAAATGCAAGCCAAAAGTAAAAATTAAAAGTTGCAGAAGAAATTTAGCTTGAAGACAAGTGGGACAAGTTGACCTGCACTGATGTACAGGAACAAGTTTATATGGAGTATGAGCTCACATGGCCATCTTCAAGTCCAGCAGTGTGCTCCATCTAGTGTGCAATGGGCTGATAATGTTTCTAGTCTGAACAGAGGGAGGAAATGTAGGAGTCGTATTAATAACCAAGCACATAAGCTTCCTCCCTTTGATCGTTACCATTTTAGTGAAATATTTGAGTTCAGTACATTTATTACATCGGTGGTGTTAGTATTACGAGACCCTCACCAACTGCTCTTTTGTGCACAGAACTGCTCATTTTAGCCTTTGAAAGCTGGTGCTGGTCAAAGGAAGAACCACAGAGATTGCCAGCCCAATTATAAATGTGGGCATCTGCACAGAGCTTGCAAGGCCTCAGTCCACAGGTCAAAGCATCAAACTGCTCTCTGTGTCCTACTTTCACAGATTTCATTAGGCACATGTTTAGCTCCTTATAAGTGTAGATCTGCTGTAAGTCCATGTCACAGTTACAGGATGCAGCAGAAGGGTTTGAATCTAATTGGTGTTTGTGTTTTTGAATTAAAAGCCAAGGCGTGACACTTTTTTTCATATAGCTACCAAATGTAGTGTGCAGTACTCAATGACAGTAGACGAGCCCTGAAAAAAACACCCAACACTTTTTATTTCAAGTCCTGTCCATTCATCAATCCTTGTCCATCCTTCTGTTCCCTTCCCGAATCAGCAATGTCCCCTCCCAGCCCACCTGGCACCAGATGTGCTGTCAGGCACTACTGTGTGTCCCAAGTCCTCCAAGTGGCAGAATGCAAAATCTCAGGTGACATTCACCTGGAAGCGCTTAGCCTTCAACAGCTGCAGCCCCTTGATTACCTTGCCCGCCTCGGCAGCTCTGTGCCACCACCATATCAATTGCTTGTCAATTCAGTTTAGCTATGACTTTGACTGACTGGAATGAGGGAAGTGGGAGTGGGGTGTAGGCGAATGGTTAAAATTAATTGCTACATAAGAAAAAATTGAAAGATAATTATTCCTGCTTTCCTGTCAGTGCTCGAGTGTAGATGACCTCATTAACTTGCAGCTTGTACACAATTCAATTACTAGGAGATGGAAAATACATTTTTAATTACCTCGGTGGCTTGCGCTCCATTCATCTCCATTTGCATGGCTTTTTTACTGTTGTGTTCTCAAGAAGTAGCATGGTCTTACTAAGGCTACTGTAAGAGCTTCTTGCTGCAATTATTCTTGTTTGAGGTAGGATATTAAATGTGTGAGATTAACCCTTTGGTGCCAAGTGAATTGAGAGGTCCTGTGGTGGCACCTAATGTGGTTTTAGTTAGCTTATCATGTCAGGATTTTGAAACTTATGGTGTCAAATAATTACATTGGGTAACTTTGTTCCATTGTGCATTTTGTTGCTACATATTTTAAGAAAGCATTAAATTGATGCATAATAAGAAGATCACCTAGTCAGACAAATATCATATCAATGTATGTCGTGGGAAAGGATTCTTTTGTAATTTCTAAAAGCCTGTTATGGCATTTACCGAATTAATGATGACTTAATTGTTTTAAATACATAGCTAGACAATGATTTTAATGCATGAGTTTTTAAAACTGTCAGTGGTGTGTTGAAGTGTACAATACACGTGGAAAGAATATTTGTTCATCACTAATCATATAATTTAAAACTACTGCAGTGCTGAAAGACTTGGAGGTAAGAATTGAGGAACCCTATGACTTGGTGCAGATGTTTTTTTGGGAAAGACTTGTCAAGTATTATATGGTGCTGCGGTTTAAGACTGTGTGGTTGCTGAGTTGTATCCAGCAAGTATCACAAAAAGATTCAAGAACTGATCTTGAACGTTTCAATTCCTGCCAGTCACAGCATGACAGAGTCTAATCCCTGTTCTGGTGATGACAGGAAAAGAAGGCACAGGCCACAGAGACTGGTTGTTTGTTAGGTCATGAGGAAGTGCTGAGACAAGCTGTGATGTGCAGGGTTATTTAGTAGTGGGAACTGAATATGTTTTATTTGATCTATATCTTGTCATTATTTTGCAAAAAAAGAATAAATTGGGGCATAAGCAGGCATCCATAAACTATTCATACAGACTTCATTGTGAATGTATTAATCTTATTGAATTCTTCTCTAAAGAGCATTCAAGCTAGACAAGAAGATGTAAAAACTCCCTGTCAGGGAGCCTTTAATGATATTCTAAGAACTTGCACTGAGAACTGAAACATTAGTCGGTGGCGTGCTCTCAGATGTGACCGGCAAGCAAGCACCGTTGTGGGAGACATCCAAGGAAGCAGTCAACAAGACAGTCATCTTTCCTCTTGCTGCTTAGTGCCTCTGATCCAAGGAACACTGAGATACATGTTCCCTCCTGCTATATGGTAACAGTAAAGGAGTTTATTCTGCAAAATTGCAGTTTGAAAAAAGCATGGTTGGACTAATACGTACCTTCTTAGGCTAGCAAATTGATTGTGAAATTTTTCTTCACAGATATCCAGCTAAAGGAATGTACACTGAAGAGGTCTTTCACTGAGCAGTCTTTCAGGAGCAAGCGATTGAGTAATTTCATTAAAGTGAAAGAATGTAAACGTATTAAGTCTTCTATGTTGATTATCTTGTGGTTGACGTTTGCTGCATTTTATGACTCAGGGGTCATCAAAATGACCCATTTGGTAAGACTGTCTTTTTGGCTTTGTACGGGTTTAGTATGGAGTAATATTAAGCCACATTAAGGAAGCAGTTGCATTTGCATGACATGCAATGTCTGTCACCTTGCACGAGGTGCACTACCGTTACCTTGACGTGTAGCGATATTTCCATTGTTCTTCCAGAGATAAAGAATAATGTAGTCCTGAACTGTCTTGGTTTTGTTAACAGTTGATCCAAAAGATGTAACACAAAGTATATAAACATTTTAAGAGTATGGACTACACATGGAAGTGAATGTAACTTGAATATAGCGGTTGGAGGAAATCAACACAAGCTTAGTTTGCTTGTAATATACCCTGACCCCTTCTCTTCTGCCTCCATCTATAATTTTTATTGTTACCTCAGTGTCTGCTGATCAAGAAAATTTAGGTTATCTGAAGTATTTATAAGGCAGCTGTCTGGCCTGTCAAGTCTTCGAAATGTATGTGACCAGAGCAGAATATTTTATAGTACTCTAACAGTGCTCTCATTAAGGGAAAATGAATATAAATGGTAAGATAATAATTGGAAACTGACTTAAATGTGACATTTTGGCCAACATCAGTGATTCTGAAGTGTTAATATGTTTTCAGATGACACACTGGCAAAACCTTTCAGGATCTAAGGAGAGAAGCTGGTTCAACTTAATTTTTTAATTTTTGGGGGGAGAGGGCAAGGGTTGGGGGGGCGAGTTGTATGTATTAAGCATCCATTGCCCTCACCAGTCAACAGCAGGGCTTTTTGCAACCCTATTTCTGTCCCCTACCACCTACAGAAAAATGATATCTGTACTATTTGCAAATGATGGGTCCTATCATGACCTAGATTTTTTCTTTATATCGTTTGTGAGAGAATATACCTCCTACCATAGTGAAGCTTTGTAAAAGCAAGTTTAGTTTAAGACTTCTGCTGTCATGTACATGGGTGTACATCCCAATTCACTAGTACTTTTTTCTGTGACCTTGTATGTCATTGTGGTGCAGTGGTGTTCTGTGGTAGGCTGAAACTGGTGGTGAAGAATTAGAAAGTTTGTTCTCAGTTGACAGAATGCATATGAAAAGAAACAAAACCTAACATATTTATGAAGTATTAAGTAATAGGAATGTAGTAGTGGGTGGGTACATCTTGATGTCTAGCATCTAGAGTTGAAAAGGATGTTCTGTCAGTACTTCATCTACCTACCAATACAGAGGGTGTATCTGGAGGTTGAAGATCCAGACCTGAATTCCCAGACAAATGCAGGATGTACTAGGAGTCTCAGCATGGTCCCAGAAACCTCTTTCCAACCCCAACATGTAAGGCTGTGTTGGCACAAAACTCCCCTGTATCTACCTAAATGTGCTCACCTTTGCTATTGAAAACTCAGACAAGGAAGTAGAGTGCCTTCCTCATTTTGGTAAGAAAAGGAAAATTGCATATGTAAAATCAAATTTTAGGTGAGACAGTATCCCAGGACTGTTGCAAAACATTTTCTGTAGAAGGCATTGTGGAAGGGATTTCATGGTCAGTGTTCTGCTTCTCTGATCATGTGGCAGTAGTAACTTGCAGTTAGCTTGTAGGACACAAACACTAACTTGCTTTCTTGCAAAAATCCACATTGATCTAGCTCATTGGACCATTTCCAAGAATGGACCATTTCCAGAATTGCACATGCTGATTGTTAGAGGCTTTCTTTTAATCCTCTCTGCCCTCCTAATTGAGTAACTATTGGAGGTATATTCCTTCTTCCTAGCCCTGAATGTAGTCAAGAATGTAGTGTTTATTCCCAAAGTAGTGTAGAATTCAGTTATGATAGGAAATACACAATATTATCCATCTATTGTGTTTCATTAGTAAGGAGATTGCAGTCTCACAAAATATGCAGTTTAAGGTGTTCAAAATCTCCAATAAGTCACAATTGGTATAAATCATAATGCATCTTGTTTAAACTGCAAAACCCAGCTATCTCTTACAACTGCCAAAAAATGGCCCATTAGAGTGATTAAAAAAATACACATAAAGTAAAGAAATGGAGTCATTATAAAATGTTTCACACATAATCTATCTAATTAACATAACATATTGCAGGGAACCATATTGGAATATCATATAATTAAATAAATTCCATACAGGCCACATAAGTTAATGTTTTCTTTTTGGAAAATTGTATGCCTTGGCAAATAAAATATTCAGAGGATTAACTATAAAGAAAGAAATGGCTTTGTGTAATTATTCTCTTGTAATTTGAATTAGACATAATTACATTTCCTAAATATGAAAGGAAAATAAGTGTGATCTATAGAGAACAGACAGCACCGCCGAGACAAGTCTGTCTTTGTTTCCTGACCCATTAAGTGACAATTATGATACTTGTGTTAAACATCTTAGAAGTGGCATGAACTTGCCATAACTCTTCACTTTTTCTGCTTGTAAAGATCATAATGGGAAAAGCTCTTACTCTTCTGTTTTTAAATGGAGTTCAGACTCTCACTTGTGCTATACAAAAAGTTCATAGAAAAATGTCATTGCTTCAAGGACTATTTTCATCATGTACACAAAACACAGGAACACTCTTCCTGCAACTCCAAAACCACATAGCCTTCTAGAATATACTGCTGTGAACATCTATAAAATGTACGTATGGTCATGCCCTGTCATATGCCCCTGGTAAGTGGCTGTGTGGTTTCAGTGGAAAACATACACAGTTTGCAGATGTCAAGTGTGTTTGTGCATTTCAAGTTGAATTACTGAACCAAGTTTTGAATGTATTTCTCAGTTTCTGCAGGGTTCCCCTCCCCCTTATTTATCTGATTAAAATTAAACAATTGCTAGACAATGTGTAATCTGAAATAAATTCAGTGAATTTTCTAAACCTGTTTATCAGCTAGCAAAAAAAATGCTTCAGAACCTTTTGTGTAGTTGTCAAGAGTTATATTAACTCAGTTCAAATATATTCCATGTACTAGTGCACATCTAATTAAGGATATTGTGTGAGCCTGAAGATCTACACACAGAGTTTACAAATTTTGTCTAATAGCTGTGTTGCTCATTCTGAATTAGACCATTTATGATATTGAAAGTACACTTGCTCACTTATTCTTAGATATGAACAATACGTTTTGGGTGTTGCATGGAATTTAGCTGTGAATCACCTACTTATGATTTACTATGTTGTGATAAAGCAAATTATGGGGGTAAATTATAATTATGTGGCTTAACTAAATAGTTGCTGAGGCAATTTCATCATTATTTACCATGTGGTTTTTGATAGGAAGTAATCTTATATGAGGGAAATGGCTTTTTTCTGAAAGTTTTCAATGAGACATGGTGGTTCATTCACTCACTTAACTTTCTCTGCCAGGAGACTTCATGAGAGATGCTTCTCAGTATGTATCTGTTGTTCCATCATGTGAAAATTTCTTTTTTTGCTGCTGTGTATGTGATAGAAACTATCTTTGGTCTGCTATAAATGCAAATGTTATTTTCTGGTCAGACATTTTAAAACTATATTTCATTTTTTCATATAATTTTTCGGTTCAGTAATACTCTTCAGGTAAAAACCTTTCTGTTACATATTATGTGTGTTACGCTGTTGCACTCTGATTTCTCCTTGAGTCTTTTGGTTCCTGGATTCTGAGGAAGGCCAGTGGAACGTTCTCTTGCTGTGAACTATCTCCTGTCACTCACAGAGTTTTTGCTGATACATAGTCCTACTTTTGCTATGTCTTTCCATGTAAAAAACCATGTTCATCTGTAATATGTTATGGGATCCTTTGAATCACAGCAGCCAAACACAAGTGTTTTATTTCTTGCTTTCCTGGAAGGCAGTGTGTACTGGTACTCCTTGAGTGTACTATTGCTTTGTATTTACAGGGCTTCTATACTGGGAAGATATTATCCACACATTTAAATTCCCTGAACACGAGCCGTGGAAACTAATTTTCAGACACTAGTTTTAGAATCTAGTGCTATAGGTGATACTAACCAGTTTATTTAGTGGTGTCTGTGCCCCTCATTTTCATGAAATTTGAATGCAGTTATGGTTCTGTATTGCCTGTTTTAAATGCAGGGAAATTCTGAGGTTTTCCAAAGTTATACCACTTTGAAAGTAGAAACTTCTACTATCTATACAAAATGTGTGCCCACTTTCCCCAAGTATTTAAAAATAAATACACAAATCTGTCTGGAGCCAGCATTTTGCTTCTTCCCATGGTGACGCCTCTTCCTGAACAGTTAACCTGATGTTCAGCCCTTAACGGGGTGGTGTCACTTGGCTGGTTTGTGTTTAGTTTTGACAGCATCTTAGTACTCCCTGTTCTCAACACCCATCCCAACACATTTACAGTCAATTTAGGTGATTTTGTTAGTAGATCCTTAAAGGTGCTTTGATCAAGAGTTGTAAATGCTGCCTAAATGAATAACCACGTGTGCCTTAGTTTGGCAGTTTTGACAAATCCCATGTGCAGGACAGGAGGCTTTCATTCATCTTCACAGGTGCTGTACTTGTTTAGTCTCACACTGCACTAGGAATAGAGCTGATGTCTTTTTAACTCCTCTTGCTTGATACTGCTGTAAAGGTGACTCACCCGGAGCCAGTCTTTCAGCTCCTTCTCTCTGCTGCTTTGCCTTGCTGTGTTGACAGAACGTGTCCAGATCTCTGTATCTCTCAAACAAATCCAGTGAAATAGACTGTGATGAATGATTTTCAGGCCCATCCATAACACCTATCTTTTAAGCGGGTTTTCAGTATAAAAGTCCTTTGGCCTTTGCTGTTCCTTTTAAAAGTGTGTCTGAATTCAAACAAAATTTCTTTTAATAGCTACAACGTGTGCTTCTCTCAGAAATCTTAGTCAGCCTTGTCAGTTCCTAATTTTAAGTGCAAATTCACCGAAAACAGCCACCTCCTTTCTCAGATGTCCATGTTAAGGGGTATTTTACTGAATATGAATAGGTTTTTTGGCAGACCATGTCCTCAGTGTCTTCAAATGGCAACATACTTTTTGTACTAAATCCAGTTAACAGAAATACTTTTGCTTCTCTGTAGTTTCCTAATTCTAATTTTCTGTTTTTCTTTTTTGTTTATTGTGAAGCCTTCTGAAAGTTAGTTAACTTCTTTGCTTCTCTTGCTTTGGCTGTCTGTTCTGCAGAGTCTTATTCCTCTGTAACATCACAATCCTGATTTTTATATCTTGCTTTCCCAAGCTTCAGACTCTTTTTCAACACCATCACATTTTTACTTCCTTGGTATTATTTTTAAGTTTCTTAACTTTTCCCATTATGAGGTATTTCTGACTTCTATCTTTGAAAGAAATAAATCAATTCCCTTTCTTAAAATATTACTGTGGATTACTGTAACATGGTTCCATGTTCTGCAAGGACCTCAACCCTAACTATAATCACTGCTCAATTATTCTTATTCTCTTGCAGTCTTTCTAGTGTCCGAGTAAACGTGCTTCACCATAGTTCTTGCAAAAGTCAGCAGATGATAAACCAAACATTAGTTTCCTAAACTGTGCTCTCATGGGGCATTCAGCCAGGTTTCCCTGTGCTCTTCTGCTCTACTACTCCCAAGTTTTGCTTTAATGTTCTTTCCTGACCATCAGACTCCAGATGTCTTTCAAATTTTTTGATTTTTAAATTTTTCTACATAGAAAACTACTCTAAATCAGATATAGAATGACAATCACGTACAAATGGGATTATGCTATTGTTGTCATTAGTAATTTCAAAAATTATTATTTAATTTAAAAAATGATTATCTAAATATAGATTCATAACTGTTAGCCATTTTAATAATTTAATTCTTTTAGGTGTTTAAACTTTACAAAGATGACCAGATGCTAAACGCTGGAAGCAGAACCATAGGTCTTGTTAATGTCAACAGAAAATTCTGTCCCAACTAATTGTTTGCTGATTCTTAATAGGTTTTCTTTTGCTCTCCCTTGCCAAATTCTCCCGCAATACCATGTAAGTAGATATCTGTATTCTTGTTCCAGCAGTTGGGATTCTAATTGTAATAGACTTTGCATAAGGATTTAGAGATTCCTAGATCATCGTAGTCCTGAATTTAAGTTGTCTTTTGTGGATTATGGAAGAGGACAAAATTTTATTATGCAATTTTCAGGGGCATGTTCCCATTTTGTAGAGAACAGCTCTTGGTTTTCCCCGGCTCACTGCAAGCTGGGCTCCAAGTGCTGCTGTCTGGTCCATGGTCAGGTGCTGCTGTTCCACTTTCTGGTGCTATGTGAGGTATGGCTCCTGATACTGACCATCAGGAGGCACTCTACTCAAATGTTTGCCAAATAATGTAACGATGTAGGTGGGATCTCTGAAAGTCATCTAGTCCAATCTCTTGCTGAAGGTAACTCAAAAGTTGTACCAGGTTGCACAGGGTTTTGCGGAAGTTGAGTTTTGAAAAAAATTACATGTGTGGAGATTGCACAGTCTTTCTGGGTGCCCGTTTCATCCTGGTTATCTCATGGAAGATCACCAGTTGATGCTCCAGGCTGTCCCAGTGACAGGCGCTGTGGTTATAGCTTCTCTCACAGTGCAGACTGGAGCTTTGTGGGACCTGAGCTCTACAGCTCAAACATAGTAGGTAGATGCAGTAGCTAGACTTCTAACCAGCTGCATGTACAGTCATATGATTTACCTCTCCTTTATGATGAGAGAATTATCCATCTCTCTGGCTTTAGTGTCGTAAAACAATTAATAGGTTAAACCTAGAAAGCCAGGGGACCACTTGCCAGTCACAAAACTTTTATGGGTTTGACTGTTAGTTGTCTTTGTGTAGACCTTGGCTACATTATTCAGATAAAAGAAAGGGGCTTTTTTTTTTTATTATTTTTAATGGTTGATCTGAAACCCATAAGACTACTCTCTTTCTTTTTCTTTCTTTTTTTTTTTTTTTTGACTGCTGACTATTCAAGTTACTACTCCTGACACACAAGTAATCAGACATTTGCTGCTGTCTTCCTGCTCTGCTGTAGACTTTCAGGCTTTGGTGGTGCCACAGGACCCCCCCGCCATGTGTGACTGAGTGGACGGTCACTCTCTGGACTGGAAATGACAATTTGCAGCATGGGACACCATGGAGGGGGTGGGATGCCCACATGTGAGGGTCTGATCCAAAAACTACTGAAGTCACTGAGGATTTCTCACTTTGTTTCAGTATTACTTAAACCAGATCCTCCGGGCTGGGATTTTTGATTGGCTTGCCAGTTGCATATTTTTAAAATATTGTCTCCTTTATTCACCTTTGCTTTGTCTGTTTGATGCCCTTCCTAATCCTCTTATTTCTGAAAGGTAATTGGCTTGTGCAATACTTTGAGGCATCGGAAGAAGCTTTGAGCTGTTTGTTCTCTTACTAAAACAAATGACACAATGAAAAAATAACAGAGACCTGAAAGGGAAGGAGGGGAGGAGACGAGGAAGGCGTCAGCAGGTGAGGGCAAAGGGGAAGAGCTCTTGTGGTGGCGGAGGGATGGGGTGGCAGGGGAGGCTGGGGAGGCCATGCCATGGGACGCGTAAGAGCTTATGCTCTCCAGCTCCCTTGCTCCAGCCGTACCCTTCTGTGACAGGGATTTGCTCTGCTCCTGTTTTCCTCTGTCGCTGGCCTCTTGGCTCGGGATGTTTTCCGTCTTCTCTATATTTCAAAGCTTTGTGGTAAATAATCAATTCAAACCAGCACCGAGTCTCTCTTTCTGTAATTCTGAAAACCCATTAAATTATATTGTTGGGGGAAAACAATAGTTGTGCTAATCATGCTCTGTGCATGTGCATCTTAATTTCCCCAGAGACCTGAATATGAATTTTTACTAACATGTTAATTTTGTGTGTTAATCAGTAGCTGTAGGCCGAATGAATGGATTGACTATGTAAAACTGTTTGATACTGAAACAACTCCTTTTGACCCCCTCAAATTGGCTTCATTCCCCTAAAGACGGTTAAAGTTAATTAAGCACTCAATAGGTTTATGGTGTTTAAATTAAAATATATCACTCCTCATTGTGTAGTCATNCCCCCCTTTTCAATTAAACTTCTGTGATGAAATGCCAGAGCCCTGGGATATATGTTTACCGAGAAATAACTGAAATTATGCATGAAAAATATATAAAATAACACTTAACTCTTCCTTTTAAAACGACGCATTGAAAGCTGTAACAATTGATGTGCTGCCTTTCCCCTCTGGGCCCTTTTAAAGGGCTGGTGGTGGCGATTGCTGCTTTTCAGAAGCCATGACAGTCACGTTAAGAACTCCAAAAAGAATTATATAATAGGTAGAGTGCAAAAAAATGAGATAATGGTAATTCTCAAAGGAATACATGCTTTAAATTAAAAAGCCACAGTGCTGCTGATGTGAGCATTATATTAATGCTTGTATGACACAATCCCCAAAGCTCTTTCTTCTTCCTGAAGCTGTTTACTTCACCCTTGGAAGTGAGGTCTCTGCGACGCCCTGGCAAGGCCAGCACAGTGCACATCGTTTCCCTGCTTACTCAGAAAACAACAGAAACAAAACTTCAGAGTCCCTGTTGCAGGTTTAATGAGTAAGCTGTGTGCTTTCAGCTAAATTGAGCTATTAAAAGTACATATCCTAAACACATCAAGTAAGGTATGCTTGCATTGGAGAGTTTAGAGGTAGGGGTGGTATGTAGGTTGTAAATGGAGTTATAGAATCATAGAATGGTTAGAGTTGAAAGGGACCTTGAAGTTCCAACCCCCCTGCCATGGACAGGGACACCTCCCACCAGAGCTGGTTGCTCAAAGCCCCATCCAGCCTGGCCTTGAACACTCCCAGGGATAGGGCTTCCGCAGCTTCCCTGGGCAACCTGTTCCAGTGCCTCACCACCCTCACAGTACAGAATTTTTCCAGTGTCTGGTCTAAATCTTCCCCTCTTTCAGTTTAAAGACATTTACCCCTCATCCTATCGCCACACCCCCTGAGGAAGAATCCCTCTGTAGATTCTTAACACCCGTGGAAGAACTCAAGATTTTGTAGTAGACTTTTCATGAATAATCTGCCCTTTCTATGCAGGAGGAATAAAGTATTGGAATTTGGGAAGACTTTATTTGGATGTGCCTGTGATGAGTGAAGCCCTGGGCAGCTGTATCAGCAGGCTGCATGAGGGGCAGGTGGGCACAGGGAAGAGTGGGTCACCTCACTCCTGTGCAGGGCAGAGGTGCTGCACCCCCCTTTTGGGTGGGGGTGAGGTGAGGCCACTCAGCCCTTTCTGCTGAGTTTGGCACTGGGGAAATCCCATCTTTTTTGATACTTTGGTAAAGCACAGGCTGCAACGCCCCCCAGTTTAACTGTTAGTACTTTGTGTTTAAACAAGAGAATTACACATTGCCCAAAGCACCTCCTTACTTAGAAAACGTTTCTGCATTCTTCAAAAATTAGAAATGCTGTATGAAGTTAGGGGAGTGACGGAAGGAGGCTAGAAAAAGTATCGGATTAAATTTCCAAAGTAGTATGGCATCATAAAAAAAATAGGCCACTCTGAAGCAGGAGAGACTTGTTACTTGCGTGGGTCAAGTATAATACTTGCTTTCAAGATATATCTTGCCTGTATAAGAACCCATGTATATCTCTGTTTTATAAATGCCAAAAATGGCCATGAAATCCTATAATATGTCTTTGTAATAATTCAGATTAATTTATCAATCTGTTTGAGACTCATGTTCTTCTGTTTACCTTTGCAAAACAGAGGTAATATTGTAACTCCTGTGCATGTGGGTGTGAGTGAAATTTCCTAATCTTGGATGGATTGCATGTATATAATTCTGTAAGATGAGCAGACTGAGTTACTTTTGTCTGAGCTACCTATCGAATAGGTATTTTCCCTAATTCTCTCCTGTGCAGAACTATGGAGAAGACTGTTGTTTGAGGGAATGTCACTGTCTGCTTTTGCAGGGCTGCAGCTGACAAGTGCTGTCTGGGTCGCAGCATACCTCTGCCTTTCTGCAGTGAACTGTTTCCTGGTGTTTTTTAAATGCACTTCATGTTTCCCTCTTCTGTACAAGCCAAGCCTGTTGAATCTACTGCTGGGCAGATGAGCCAGAGGCAGGGCCATTGCAACTGCATACTCGGTGAGGAAAGCTGAGAGATGACTTCTTGTCTCCTGTACCCTTTTATAGAGCAGTCCTCTCCAGTAAGTGCAGCTGACATGTTGACTGGTGACGGGGCGGGGGGGAGCAGGAGGTCTAGCTGTGCTATGAAATGCTACTTCCTGTTGGAACTCATAGTTCATATTTATAGCTGTTGCTACAAAAGGCAAATGATATTTTTACATGGTAAACTTTCACAGTAGTGCTCAGAGGGCTAATAAATGTGCTTTACAATTCTGGATGAGGTTAAACTGACTATGCAGGAAAGATCTAGTGTACTAGACTAACAAAGTGTTTTTATTTTTGTAAAATATTTTCAGATGTGATTCTGTCTACAGTGGGGATTTATCCAACAGGGTAGCAGTGCAAATGATGCAAGTAGGAGCAAATATTAAGACAAAATGTAATTTTTATTTATCCTTAGTTAAGTTCTGCTTGAAATCATGACTACAGCACTGGCACAAATGACAGTACACAGGTGCTTTAATTCTGTGCTCAAGGAGGTGGTGTTTTGCTGCTCTGCCCACTGTAACCTAGCCATGAGGTCAAAAATTTGTACCGCCTTTTCTTTCCTTTGTTCATCTCTTTGGTGGCACCAGCTCACTTACAAATTTGTTCTATGACTCTGTATTCAGTATCATGTTTTTCATACAGTAAGAGTTCGTCCAGATAGGAAATCTACTTTGTAGCAACCCAATCTGCTTACCAAATTAAATAAGTGAAATCAGGGGGATTTCAGTAATCTCTTGAGAGCAGCTTTGTAATGTAAATGAGTTTGCCACTGATAGCCATTCACGAGAAGAGCTTGAGGATTTTGGAGATGGGACCTGAATAATACTTGGCAGGTGCATTGGCTGCAGAACTGCGCTTTGCTGTTTTTTCTGATGCTGAAAGACAGGTATCACTGGGATGTCTGCATCTGCCCCAGAGAGGTGAGTGGCTGCACAGATGCTTTTGGCTGGCAGAAGGCAGCATGGCTCGGCGTGGACATGAGTTGCTTCCTGCCTGCAGTTAGTCAAGGTGTGAGGACCTAACACTTAACAGGTGGTTGGGTGGCTTGACTTAATAATAGCCTGGTGAGCACTCTGCCCAGTGGAAATGGGAGAAAGAGACTTTTTTTGTTAAATATTGGATTCTTATTTTGAATCATAATATTTAAAAGCAAATGCAATATTAGGTATAAACATTTTATTATTTTGATTTTTTTTCCTCCTTTAAGCCTCTGTGTCTAATTTGGTAAAAGGGCAGTCCAACAATGCAGAGTTAAATAACACATAATGTAGACACTTGATTTGTGGAGCTTGCTCTAGAGCAGCTGATTTGGTTTTCTTCAGCACACCTGCCTCTCTCGTGTATGTCCTTGATAAGGAAGCAAGTGTATATGTTTTATTAGGTGTGCAGGATATCCTGGCAGGACCTTGTCTCCTTCTGAAATCAAATAAGTAAAAATTGTAATAGCTGCATGTATTCTTTAGTCATGGGATAGGTAATATGGAGAGAAAAAAAAAAAATCTTTATTCCTAGCACATCGTATAATGTGTTTTGAGAGAGGTGCCAAGTGTGCTCTCATTTCTATTCGGGTTTTGTGCAGAGGTGTTCTAAATGTGAGTAATTGGCATTACAGATGATACAAAAGCTGCCCTATACCTTCTCCCTAAGAATTTTTAAAGTGTTTCCCATCAGAGGTATACTTTTAAGTTACTGGAAGTCTAGCATGTGGCTAGATGTGTCAAGGTGTTTGCATACAGGTCTTTAACTACTACCTTTGCACCCAATAGATGTTTGCAAACATGTTTTAACACATGAAATAGTTTCCAGATTTGGACTATTCTGGCGTCTCACTCTGTATTTTCACACATTTGTCAAGGAACAATTTGATGGATGCTGGGTGTCAACATGTGTTGAGGGAGATTTTCCTCTGGCAGACCACTCTGAATCCAGTGGTCATCATTCTTTTCCTTCTGGATTGATGTTAATTTTCTGTGATGCTGCTGGGGCCAGAAGAAGAATCAAGAACTTTCATTTCAGATGTTCTTCCATGCAGCAAGTGAAGGAAGAAACCTTTCTTATTTCAAGAAGTTGTGCTGCCATTTCATTCTAGGTGGCTATGAATAATCCTAGCAATTCAACACTTGTTAACATTCATTTTCCATCTTTTTTGGATACTTGTTTAAAACCCTGAGAAAGCGTAGAAGATGATTGGCCACCCCCAAGGGAAGTTCAATAGCAGAGGAGTTTTTTGTTTTTCTTGGTTTTTTTTGCATTGTATAACCTGTCCATGAGAGCTTTTTAGCCTATCGGGGTTTGAATGTTTTGCTGCTGGCTTGTAGCTTCCTCATGTCCTCTGGCTTGCTCTGTTCTGATAAAACATGACTTGTAATTTAGAAAAAAAATATGTAAATGAAGATATTAAATTCTTACGAGGGCACTGTAAACTTCAATTTTAAAGGTCAACTTAAAGAAAACATAATCTTTTTGATGTAGTACTTTTGGGGTGATTTTAATTGGCAGAATGGGAAAGGGGGCACATTGATGATGATGATATTTAGCAGATAATAGCAGCATGCATTATGTTGAGTAAAATCAGATAAAAAATTATTTGAATGCCATTAGTTTCTATTCTAAATTTAAATTTCAGAATAAGCCAATTTAGCTTGGTGTGAAATGTATTGTTATGGATATATTACTATACATACTAGTTGACACAAAATGTTGTAGTCTAGGGTGAGCTATAGCCAGCAAGGAGGATGTGATGGTTCCAGTCCTGTGGCAAAATGGGTTCCCTCAGAGTGATCTCAATGAACAGTTTTTTGCTATGAGTTTCATATTGTTGCTGAAGATCAGGCTACTACTCTTGACATCCGTACAGAGGGGAAAAATGTGTTGGTGTTGTGATTGTCTCTTTCTATTGCATCTCTGCTGGTGGTATCCAATCACTAATCTGTCTTGAAGTACCTTTGCCTTTAATAATATTAAATGTTATATCTTTACCATTATTTTTTAAAGGATCAGAAATTTATCTGCAAGGATGTTAAGGATTTTTCAGGTAGCTGGGGTCTTACTTGGAAGCTGTGTGGAATTGTGATTTTTTGATTGAATTGCCTTGAAAGATTGTTTCCAACACCACTCTTTGCTGCCTGCCATCTGCTCTAAGGGCTGTTTCTTTTTTCAGCTATGAAATGCAGCCAATTTGGCCCCTGTTCCTCAGGGTGTTGGGAGGAAGAACTTCTCCCCAGCTGTTGCCGCGGGGAATTCCCTGCAACTCTTAAATGTCCCAGAAAGAGGTGAAAGCAGAATGAAGCCTGACAACGGACTTTGCCAGGCAGAATTGTGCTCAGTGAACTCTGTCCAGTTCGAGTCAGAGTATCTGTCAGTTCTGGGCTGAGCTACACAGCTGAAGAAGTTGGTCCTGTGTGTGTGTGCAAGGGAGACTTGGAACTTTTTGTGTCTTCCTCCCCTTCTCCAGTTCTGACAGAGCGCAAGTTGTGTGATACAGAGAAACCAGGAGCTGAGTCTCAGATTAGATCCAAATGCTTTTATCTGTCTGTGGTCTTAACATTATATGTGAATTCCTTCAGAGTCATAAAAATTAAGTTATTCTTATGAAACCTTCTGAAAACATAATATTAATGGCTCTGCCAGGAAACAAGAAAAATATTATTTCATACAAAACTGAATAGGCAACTGTTTTTAATCCTTTAGCTTTGCATGCAGAAAAGTTAAAACTAGTTTGCATTGTGCACACACACAAAAAATGAGTAAGGGAAAAACTTTACATTAGCATAAAGTAAGTTTAGATTAGTAGTGCAGTAAAAATAGTGTTTATTTAGCTGTCACAAGGTGGAAGTAACAGGCTTGCTCGTCATGTGCCACTCATTTTGCAGTTTCAATTTTTGGCTTTTCTCTCCCTTATTTCTTTTAATTAAAAAAAAAAAAAAAAGTTGTTTTATCGTATGAAATATTCTAATATTCTTGATGTTGATATTCCATTTCTTTCTGTTCGTACATTAACTGCTGTAGCAGGCCTGAATGGACCCTTTGGATGCTGCAGCAGCACAAATGATTAATGCAAATGCTGCTGGGAGATTATTATGGCAGAGGCAACAGCAGGTTATGGAGAGAAGTGCAAAATAGCATCCAGGAGTTCCTCAGCTTTCAGCTTAGCTCAGACCAGCTACGGGCTCTCCTCAAGTAAATTGCTTCACATCTTGCTGCTCTTGTCCTCATTACTTAGAGAAAATAATACTTTCTCAGTATAGCATAAGATGACTGTAGGTAACAGAGAACCTTGGTAAACCTCTAAATGAAAGAAAGCATTACTATTAAAAGTTCTTTTTACTATCGTGCACATCTACATTAAGTCTTATTTGCAGAAAAAAACAATACACGTTACTTGAGAAATTACACTTGTCTTTTACAGGAATTAGACTGGTATTGTTTTAGCAATAGACTGGCATTAAAAACCTGGAGTGTGGCTTACAGATGGGGAGCTACTGCACACGGTGTGTATAGAGGGAGTAGTGGACACAGAGCAATCCCATTAGGATCACCAGAAAACCAGTGAGAGCCGGAGGAAACAATAGCACATACAATATTGTGCCTGCATGACAAACACTGAATCAAATAAGTTCTGGTCAGCTGTAGAGCAGCACAAATATCCTCTCCTGATTTCCTTTCCCTCTGCCCCCCAGATGATTTTTGTGCTACTACCAGGCTGGATATTGTGAATTAGAACAAATACATACATTGTTCTTTTGCAAAGAACTCCCATGTTCCAATTAAATTATTTTAATCATTCTGTTTCAATCAACCTACATAAACATCAAATATCAAAAAGGAATCTCTGTTCCTGTAGTCTTTCACTACCTCCACAGAATTGTTCTCAGCAATATAAATGATGTTTGTTCTCCTGTT
Source organism: Jacana jacana (assembly GCA_013400555.1). NCBI lineage: Eukaryota > Metazoa > Chordata > Aves > Charadriiformes > Jacanidae > Jacana > Jacana jacana. The sequence continues at coordinate 2,233 of VZTM01022270.1, read as the reverse complement.
ACCGCATCTCCAGATAATGAGCAGTTTTATTATAGTTGAAGCATTATCCCAGCATGTATTTGCAAAAAACATATGACGAGAGAGTAATTTTTCATTATTTTTCTTAATATCTTTAGACCATCTAGGCATCTGATAAATATTTATACTCAGTTTTATATAAAAACAAATTCCTCTTTTCTGAATTACCTTCTGCTGTGCTTGCTTTGTATGACTTTTTTTCTTTTTATCCATCATGAAGCTGTTTTGTAAGGACATCTGAGTATTTTGCATGAACACTTTTTCTTCTCTGTAGTTATTAGGAATGTGTGCTATAGGCAAAGGAAGCATTCAGTTAAGGTAATTTTAAATTCTATTTTAGTTCTGTTAGATTTCTACAAAGTATTTTGTCTTCTTTTAATATATGTCTTTGTTACTGCTAAAATTATAATAATACTTTTAGATGCTTCATGATCTTATTTTCAAATAGACTGTATCATAAAAAGGAGTATCATGAGATATTCGAAAGTATTCTAGTTCTTACAGGATTTGTCCCTTTTTAATTTGAATGTCTCCCTAGAATATAAGATTCATTACTAATAACTATAGAAAGTTGTATTTATACTTGGGTTTATGGTGTAACTCCGAAAAGGAAAATAAAAATAAAAAAGCCTCTATTTGTTTATAACACTTTCTGTACAGAGAACCTCTGGGGCAGCACATTTGGCTGATCTGGGAGAGTGACTGCATAAAAGTATTTTGCGTAAGTAATAACACCTGCATCATTTTCAGGGATAAGAAAAAGACAATGAAAGATTTGAGTGCCAAGGGGAGGTGTGTGGGTCTCCTGTTGTCCTTGTTTTTTTAAACTGTATCCTGTTTCACAACACATTTTAAAGATGGGACCAGTTCTCCTGCCATTACCATTGTTTCCTTCTACTGCTGTTGTTACATTTCTATTGGTGATTGTTAGATGGACGGGTCGCATGGAATGCACTCGCCCCCTTTATAATTTCAGTATCATCTAAAAATAGAGATTCTGTAGCAGAAGAGCATAATGTATATTGAAAGCTACCTTTTTTCATGGTCGTCTTGGTATTGAGAAAAATCTGTTATGCTTCATAACTTCTTATTGTATTACATNTTCAAGGCCCTTTAACTATTGTAAAGAGAAACCTTTTTTGTTCCTATTTTCAAATAGAATATAATATGTGCTAAAGGGTTGATTATATAAGAAAAATCAGTGTTATTAGGCAGGAGAAAAGTTTAGTGGTATGGCAACCGTAAGTCAAGGAAGGAAAGAATGGTAAACGAGAGGTGGTAGAAGTTAGCACATATGTGGGTAATACTGTGAATCTTGTATATGTCATGTAAAGCATTTAACAAATCAATAATTTCCATGTTTACCAAAGCATGTACTTTCAGTTTGCTGCAGTGGTGCATCAAAATGAAGGAAGTG
>VZTM01022267.1:631-14038 GCA_013400555.1 Jacana jacana | reverse complement strand
ATTCTACCTGCACTGTTTAGTATTTTAAACCACTTGTCATGAAAACTGGGATCAATGTAAAACACAACAGTAGCTCCCCCACATGTTGAGTGGCCGTGACAGTTCAAGCATGCAATTTTAGAGCAGGCAGCAAACATGATTGGGAATTCAGGGTTAAAATCTCCAGTGAAATTTTGTCTTATAAAGTAATGAAAGTTGACCAAGAGAGTAAATCAAATGGATCTCCTAACAAACTGAAAACAGCTGTTTGGCTGAGTTTGTCTCTGATTTAAGTTTGGTAATTATTGCCCTACTGTGGCTCAAGGTTATTCTGTATTAGTGAAATAGGATATCATATGAAAATCATCCAACTCCTTAATTTACTGTAGCATCAAAAATTCCACTGTATAAAAATAAGCCGGAAATGTAACCTCCTAAAAACTTACCTATAAACCTTGCAAATGCCCATTTATTTATTCTTCCGACATACAATTCCACAAAATTTAGTTATAATAAACTAGAATATCTCACGCCAAACAAATGATATGTCACCTCTTGCCACTCCAACTGTGTGTTCACATAAATACACTGAAAACTAACTTTATAAACTCCGAGTTGGTGATACAGCATCTATTGTCTATTATACTGTACATTATTATGCAGAAAAATTGCTCAGATTCTTACAGCAAACAATTATTACACAGGAAGCTTTAAGGTCTTTTTATACTAATAGCAGCATAAGATACAGCGCCACTAGATTTAATTTTCCAAAGTTGAAAAATATCTTAGAGAAAGCATGGTAGACAATTAATAATTTAAAAGGAAGTTGCTCAACTAATATTGATCCCCCATTAATTCCAAAGTGTATTGTGGTTTTATTAGCCTCTTTTATTGTGGTTATTAGATACCTTTATTGCCTAAGAAACACAAATCAATAATCTATGTTAATAACAATTACTACAGCATTATTGGTTTGCCTCTTGGACAAAGAGCTTAAAGGTTCATGGAAGTGTTTAATTGGCTGGGGCATCATTTTTAATGTCAAAAACATGAAGAAACACAATGTGTGTTCTGTGAGCAGTGTACTAGGATTTCTGTTCTGGAAATTCAACAGAAAAATTGGCTCTCCCTTACACACAGGCTGCAATTTTTGAGTCAGTACCAATTACTGTACTTTGCTAGACCAAATCTTTAATTCTAAAAACATGAGTGTAACACACAAAAATGTATTGAACAATAATTCAATCCCAGTAAATTATTACAAATCAAAGTACTTATTCTTTCTGAATTTTTCTTTCAAGGTCAACTGGAAGTCTCAAATCAAATGATTCAGGTGATTTAAGTTCAGTTCCAAGTAAATGCTGAATACGGCTCAGTACATTATTAGAGGAATAATTTTAGTTGGAGAGTGAATTATTGTAGATTAATTGCAAACAGGCATTTCAAGAGTATCCATACTTTACCCAGTACACCATCCTCTTTGTTTCCAGTTTTGTCAGTTGAGATACATGCAAATTAAACATTTGCCAAAACAAAATGTGTGCATACACATTCTAAAAATGTGGTCATAATTGAGTATGTGCCACAGAAATAGCATTTTGAAAATATCACAGTGCTAATAAGTTTTTTGATGTCAACAAAGATTGCTCAGACTCAAGCAAATATAGTAGGAGAGTGTTTACTCTTCTTAAATCAAGGGGGCTCTATACAAGTCTTTCAGAATATGTAACAAAACAGGCAGACATCAATCTGAAATCCCTTCTGTATAATCTCTGCCAAAGAGCAATTTCCATACTGACATTGTTTAAATACTCACACTATAGAAGCCAACAAAAGCACTTTGGCTTTAAAGACACACACCCAGCCAAAGATTCCCCAGCAGCATTGCAAAAGAGACTAAATGGAAATAAGCAAAGCCCCCACTATTCTGAATGACGGGCCCCATAAGAGAAGCAGCTAAATTGCAAGAGAAAGAAAGAGACCACGATAATTCTAATTCATCTGCTGATCTCAAATTGCTTTGTACTTCAGGAAACATTGGAAAACTGCACCAGCTAACTACCAGCTGGCATACAGTGAGCTCTGGCCTTGCCCTTATAGAAAGGGGGGAAACAGTTGACCTAAAACTTAAGCTCTGCTGGCTTAAGCAGCTTCAGAGATGTCCCCTGCACACTTCCAGACAACCCATAGAAGCATTTTTCTAGCTGCTTTTCACTCTGAATGCAGACCAAACCCATCTATCTTTAGCAGTTTGGCTCTACTAGAAAATACAGGGTAGGGCCAAAGAAATCTTTGGGCACCTATAAGTTATTCTTCATCTCCCGCATCTGATGTAAACTGTCATGTCACCAACTGCTTAACATACCATCTTATGCACAAACACATTCTGGATCCATGAATGACACTAAGTGCTGTCACAGCTAAAGACAATTATCAACTATGTATTAACAGACTGCTTTCTTCTTGACTTCTATTCATAAATGCATGTAACAATTCCTTTAAAGAGGATACACATGGAAAAGGGTAAAAATAGGACTCTTTGTCATTAAGCAGCCTGAATCAGGCTTAGTCTTCATAGAAGGAACAGAACTTTTTCATTGGCATTTAAATTCCATAAAATTGACTTAATTTAACACATTGACTGTTGAGAAATATAAAAATAACTACCAGAAAACATAAGCTTTTAAAAAAAGACTTAGGACACATTTCCAAATAGCTCTATTCAGAAGCTGACTAACCCTGAAGGCAACTCGAAGCTTAATATTCCATAAAGTTTCTGGTGACGCTTCTGTGCCAATCAAGATCTGCTTTTCACAGCTAAATTAAATCCTGCTTAAGTCTGTTCAGGTTTCAAAACTTAAGTAGAGCAACACACAAGTCACATGAGGGGTCCAATTCAAAATGCAAACCCAGAACATACTTGACATGCACACACAGAGGAGGACCTTGTGAAAACATGTCTGTGGGCTCTTCTAGAACACCACTAACAAAGGAGGCATTGGTAGTGCTCAGCCTCAGTGATTTTTTTTTTATGAGAAAAATTAAATATCTGGTTCAAATCTTAGGACTCAAATCTTTCTTCAGTCCAGAAGTGGATCAACATCTACCTGACAGAGGCAGGTACAGGCTAGCTTCAGTCTGAGTTTGCCTTTCAGCAGTAGATTTGGAGAGTATTATTGTGCAGATATATCAAGGCTGGTTTTGTGAAAAAGAAAAAAAAAACAAACAACAAGCCACAAACAGAAACAGTAAAAGAAAAAACAGCTTTAGTTTGGATATCTTTTAACTGGATATTGTTTCTCCTGAAAAATCTGATGGAAATTTCAACTTCTATTGGTATTAAGAGCAATAAAGTAGACCATTAGTTCTTTAAAACATGCATTACATATTTTTACTCGAGAAATCTATTTCCTATTTCTATATTTCATGCAGGAGGAATCATTAATAAGTTTGCTACAATGCTTCTGTCTTTACAATATTCAACTGCTGATCAGAAAAAGTAAATCATAGAGAAAGAGGAACAGTTATTTTAATCCCTGACAACATTCAGATGACTTTGTTTTGTTCTGTTTATGGTGTATTTCAAGATAAATGGTGTTTTCCTCTTAAATTGTGCATTCACATACTTAAAGATAAGCTCATTCACCACCAAAATGTCCCTCCAACCAGAATGCAGTAAGTACAGAAATAAGTAGTTGGACATTTCAATAGACAAATTCTTAAACAGTGATTACAAGATCCAGCAACACAAGGTCTCTATTGATTAAAATTTTGTTTGCACTGCAATCCAACTTTTTTCTTGTACCTATACTAGAGACAGCTATAACAAAAACAGAGGACCATCTATTACAATGAACAGAAACAAATATTTGATTCCTCTGCCATTTTGTCATCTACTCTACAGACTTCTTCCCCTTCATGACACATCTGGAACAGCATCTAGCACTACAACGTTTCTAAAGCTTCTTTTTGTAATAGGATCCAGATCAGAGGTGAGTTCTTTAGAACTCTTCACCACTCAGAGTTAGAAAGACCTGTTTTGATATCCTCTTTGACATGTAGAGAAGACAATTCAAAAGAGGGTATAAACCTTGGGTTACTTCACTAAAAACATTACACTGCTATTGGCAGTGGCAGCATGCGAGTGTCCTTACGCCGGCTGCAAGTCATTGCCCAGCTGTAGAGCAGCTGGCTCCAACTTAGCTCAGGAAAGGTCGAGGGTGATATGAATCCTCAAAGTACTGCTGTCTTATGTTTACCCTTGATGGCCAAAGAGTGCAAATGCTGAAAAAAAGAAAACAAACGCTTTCCTTCACCTCAGATTTCTTAAATGATTTAATGTCTTTGTCTCCTATGAGAAGCAGTTCAAAACGTGACACTTGTATCTGCAGACTGGTCACTGGATGCTACTGTGCATCAAGCAGAGAGAGCAGATGCCACTAACCAGGCAGATTTCAGTAGCCTACCTTGACAAGGACATGGAATTATCTACAAAGACATTTACTGATGTAGCAGTTTCAATGGCTTCTCAACATTCTACTCATAGGCACATGACTTCTAATTTGCAGAGCCAAAGGGCTGGGATATAGCCAATTTTCAATCGTGCACATATTAAAGGAATTGTTCTATTCTGAAGTTGTATAGCAACATAATGCTGGAGCAGAAGTGACCAAAGAAAGGAACTATCACTTTGATTTAGCTGTGGAATGAGTTAGTCAAGTGGATTAGACTGCATCACAATTCAGTGTTACATAAAACTGAATAATTTCTTTAAGAAAATTTATCTATTGATTGTAATTTCATGCTTAGTAGGCTCCAAGCAGAGAAATGTAATAACACTCTACAGAAGCACGCTATATACTTTGCTACACAAATCTAATGGTACAGACAAATAAGAGTCAGATATACTGAAAAATTAAAGCCAGATGTGGCCATAAAACTTGTTACCATTATAAGATATTGTTAAGGTAGATACTTCTCACTGTACCTTGCTTTGATTCTCCACGAGCATAAGAGACTTCATAAACTCCATACATTTGCCATTTGAAATCTAACCCTCTTTTGATACGGTATTTGGAATATAAACATGATAAATGAGTACAGAAGTAAACAACCTGATGCATAATGACAATATATAGAGCTCAGGGAAGAAATTAGGTGTACTGATTAGCTACAAAAGCAGGAACTCCAGCCAGTTCTGCTCAGAGCTCAACACTCAGGTACTACTCTTGATTACCCACCCAGCTGTGCCACAAAATGAGGCCATTCTCATCTGCCTAGGCCTGTCACTTCATTGCCTTCTGTCTACACACTCTTCTCCCCTCTGCTCATGCCCCTCTTCCAGCCATCCACTTTGAGTTTCATTTTGTTTCTGAAGTGCTCATTCAGGTATTTTGGTAAAGGTCCCCAAACCTATTTTCTATTCTGAGAATCACTTTGGTAGCAAGTAGAGGAAAACAACAAAAAACACACCAAAAAGGTGGCTTTTTCCATTGCTTATGATGGTCCTAACCACCCAGCAGCAAGCAGCAAGCACCTTCTGGCTGTGACCTCAGGAATTGTTTGCTCCACAGGAAGCGTTGCCAGGGGGCAGGAGGGTTCTTATCCCATCTACTCCACAGCCTCATTGGTAGAAGCCAGGCTGTGGTTTATTTGGGTTATAACCCTCTAAAACTGGTCTTCCAGAAGACCTAAGGCGCACAACTAGTCCTCATGACTTCCAGTGAACTACTCACACCATGTTCTTATGAGAGGGCAAAAATGTTCCACTGTTTGGCTTTAAGGATAATATTAATCTGTACTGTCACAAACTAAACAGGTTGCCATCAGCACTTCCCAGATACATGTATACATTTGGTCTCTGGTAATGATTTTGTGCTTTGCATCTTGAGTAACGAATCCTGGTTTTGTGTTCTGTATTTGCTAGTGGGGCCACAAACCTATATTTACTATTGAATTATGGTTGGACTCAATGATCCCAAGGGTCTCTTCCAACCAAAATGATTCTATGAATCAAGCTGGTTTATTTTAATTGTAATGGAAAGCTTAAATATAAGCTTTAAATATAAGACTATCTTATATTTAAAATATTTTTTATTATTTTATATTTAAATTGTTTCAGAAATGCCCTCATGGGCATTTCAAATCCATGGATTTAAAGCTAAGAAAATCAAAATGTTCTTAATGGCAGGTAAGCATAGTTAGTATAGATGACGCAAAGTACCTCAGAGTTCTACAATGTTCTTGGACTTCAAAAAGGGTAAACTCCAATCTATTTCTATTATACTGACAGGTTATTATATAAAATACACACACATATGAAAACAAGGATATGCACATCTACCTATTCAAAAACAGTTCAGGAATGGCCAGATTGCCTTGTTTTGGTCTCTGTTCTATTCAGACACATGCATAATAAAAGATTTAAAAAACAAAACAAAACAAAAAAACACCATGACAACAAAAAACCTGCAAAAAACTCCACAAAACCAACCAACATTTTTCACAATACAGTTTTTACTCGGCCACTGATCTTCTATTTCAATGGAGGCATTCACAACACTGCAGACTGTAATGACAATGAAGAGCTCTTATTCAAATATTCTCAATGAAATCAAGTAGGGCTAGAATGACAAACAATTACTTCTAGATGAGAGCTATTCACATAAATAGTCCAAAGAAACTCAGCTGGACTAAGCAAGTCAATAATTTTGACAGCCAGAATCTGTATAAATAAGTACCAAACCCTTAAATTAACAGCAGCTCTGTTCTTACCATGCCTTTGCTTAATGTAGCCTTGATGTGTTAAGTGTTTTTTCTTAAATCAACATCACAAGACTATCAATAGCTAAAGACAGCTGTGAATCCTGACTCACGCAAAACAAAGTGAAGGTTTTATTTTAGCTTTCAAGCAAAGAGAAGTCATCATTGTTACTTTCTCTAGTAATTTTTTTTCCTTTTTCATTATTCCACTTTAGTACTTTAACTTATTGCCTGCAAAAGAAATTAGAGAAAGTTTTCCACATAATACTCCAATACCTAAATGTAATCCAACATACTCTTAGTAGATATGAACTGTCACAAATTGCTGTCTTTTAAATAATCTTTTAAAATACCTTATTTATATTTTACCATCTATATTTTGAGGTCCAGTTGCAAGTGTTTACCATAGAAAACTCGGTCAAGCTGGTGTTTGACCTTTGACAGGAAGCTGCCCTCACTCCAGCTAGTCCCAACAAACTAGGCCCAAGACAATAAGCTGCTTTATAGCTATTAGCTCGGCCAGTGTGTTTCTCCAGGAAGACCTCAAGCTGAAAAGCCAACACGCTTGACAACCACAGCCAAGGTACCAAGGGCCCAAGCACTAGACATTAGAAAACAAATGGAAAAGCACACACTGCTACATCTGGAATCCTAATGGGCCACCAATGGTTCCCAGCTAAAGGAAGAATTACCAATGTTATTTTATCATCCCTTGTGCTAACTTAGCTGTTTATGTACAGCAATAAATGATTTTTTAAAAACATATTTGGGTCATTATGTCATATACCACCAGCAAGTACGATTGTTTTATTGTGCTTGGAGTCAAAATACACCGCTATACCCAGATGTGAGGGAAGTTCAAAACGTCTAGTCCTTCTGTATTCATTCCTTTTGGACAAATGGATTAAGTTTTTAAAAGGGAAACTGAGAATTTTTATGGCCTGTACTCCCATCTCACTAGTAAAATTCGCACCGATATTTTCCTAGAGAAGTTTGCCTTGCCAATACTAACATTAAATATTAACTTAGTAAGCAAACCAAAATTTCAACCAACAGGAAATGCCACACATTTTAGTGTCAAAACATCCCTGTTCTCTTCTTCCAAAGCTAAAAAGTAATTTGGATGTGGTATTTTCTTTACCTGAACACCTAGTGAAATTCATGGCAAAGTAATCATTACACTGTGATGTGAAATTAAAATACATATATATTTATTAACAGGCTTAATAAAGGAGAATTCTGCAGTTACAGCCCTGAAGTTGTGTGCAAACCCAAGCTTTTCCAAAATCTATGATAAGAATGTTATATTTCCACATAATAAAACATGAAATTTGTGTAAAGACCCTTGCACTGTATTTCTAACCCTAATACTATAGCATCTACATATGGAGATCAAAGCAAAAAAAACAGGCTAGATCCTCCAGCATTTGTTGATTTTCTTCTCAAGCAGCAACTCTATAATAAACTGCAAAAAGCATGTTATTTTTAAAAGTCAGTGTAATAATTTAAACAAGAGGTTCAACATTGGTTGACAATACTGTTCTAAAATTGACTGTATCCCAACAGCTTAAAATCAATGCTTATGAATATTTCACAACTTTCCATTCCAAACGACACTAAATGTATTTGAAAATAAATGCTATTTAGCAAGTGACAACTGAATCCAATTTCAGTAAATTCAAATAGACTTACATTCCTTTTAACAGATTTGTAATCAAAATGAAAAACAATTTGAAGAAACTAGGTTTGAATATTCTTCCCCTTCCATTCTCATTCCCTTTTTTCCTATTTGTTGCTAGCGCTGTTGCATTTTTGTTCCCTTTTTTCACTTTTGTGGGAGGATCAGGGCTGAGACGTTGCGGGGAACGTAGCTCTAAGATAAGCGAGGCATTTCTCACAGAAGAAAAAGAAAGCCAAATAGAACTATATCAAGAATCTACAATTAGCTCCAAAATAGCATACAAAGGCTTTTATTATTTAACATCAAGCTGCAGCTGAATGGAGCTGTAGGATTTGTAAATCTAGGTCCCTTCCTAGGAAGACTGCTAAGGGCGCGCACATCCTCATCACGCAGGTTACACCACAAGTGCTCCAACCCACTCACTGGGAGTGGGCAAACCCAGCTGGGAAGACTACTGAGAAGCACGTGAGCCAAAACCCGAAAGACCCTGTGACAAACACGTGCATGTCCCAGATATGCAATGCTTGTGACAACGATGCACTGAGTGACATTGTCAAGCATACATTGCAGTGAATCCAGATGAATGCATTGGCCTATAGGGATTCTTCTATCAAGGAACTGAAATTACTTCCACACATGATGACTAATGAAAAAGCGATTAGGAAAGCTATTTACAGAGACAATACTAAAAGTAGCTTCTCTCCAAAACAGATCACCTTTTCTTTTAATATTACACTACAGGGTAACCCTTATTTGCCATGGAAAAACAGACATGTGAATTTGATACCCTGTACTTGTTGATGTGTTTTTAAAGCTGACAGCAGAGTGCAGAATGTGAAGTTTCCTTGCTTCTGCTGCCACATGGCAGGTTAAAAGCACAATTAAGTAAACAGCTAAACGTTTCCCCTGATTTCCAGGAATAGCAGAAATACGCTAAACCTTAAAAAAATACATCCCAGCAACTGATCTCTAGGCATTATGAAGTTGCCTCAGAAGCATGTGTTCCATTTCCAAAAGGTACACTAAATAGGGAAACAAAATACTGAAAAATTCAATTCTGGCATTCCTATAAAGCATTACATCTTTATAAATATAGTGCACTACATTAATATAATGTTTAACTTTGAGATGGTGTATACATACATATATATGATGGTGTATACATACATATATATGTCTATATGTACACATATAACATACTAACATTCATACTTAGCAATTGAAAATAATTCAGAACCCCTTTTCAATGCTGTCCTCCCAGATATTTGGTTTTTGGTTTTTGTTTTTTGATTTTTCACTTAAAGAAAGAAACAGAGCAAGGTTTAGAGAACAGTTTCAGAGAAACACAAAGCACAGTGGCAAAAACATTTATTTATCTCTTCAGTATTTATACTCACAGATGTGATACTTTATATACGCCTTGTGTTATTATTAGGAAAATTTGATCCTGGACAAAAATAAAATCGAAATATATTTAAATCCCAGAAGACCTTATACCAACAGAAGTAAAGAGGAAAGAAGATCTTATGTATTCGTTTTGTGTTTCATCTGCATATTAGTTCATATAATTATTTTTTTCTCACTTCTCTCCACTCCCTGCCTCCATACTTCTTTTAAGGGAAGAGAAATTAAATGATTGATTAATCTCAGTGTTTGCCACATTCACCTGTGCAAGACCCTATCAATCTTAAGCACAATTCATTACATTAAAATGAGTTTTAAATAACACAGAAGGCTTTCTGGAACTTACAAACAGGAATTTCACTAGAGGGAGACACTTAAAAAAATAATCAGATTTACAGAATTCTTACTGATGAGTCCTGCTCTTGCCACAACCTTATTTATCTTTTCATATACAGAAATTAATTCTAAAAGTATAATTTAAATATTCCTTCTATAAACACTACTAGTATTTATAGGCAGTCTCCATTTTAAATTTATTTAGCCACAATAATATATAATTTCTACAGTTTCTCACTGTACTCTCACAAATTAATTAGAAAACATCAGTTTCTAATTTCATTTGCCTGGTATTTCTCACAAGAACTACATTTTATTGTGGAAAAAAAATGTGTTTTCCCTATAGTGACTATTTGGGAAATGTGTGTTGAGTATTCCTACCGTTACTTAAAGTGGCTCATTTTTGTTTACTTCTCTCCGTCCCAGTATCTCCAACAATTTTTGTAATGTACTCAGTTGGCAAGGGGCCTGTATAACAGCTTGATACAGAGCAACAAGATATTTCACACATTTGAGTCACAAAAACGGTGATCTCTTCAATGTGTCTGTTTGAAGAGGTGAGCTGAACAGTTTGGAGAAAAGAATTATTTAGAAGTATATTCCCCACAGGCAATATGAAAATATTTTAAAGCAGTTCATGAGTACATTTCTAAAAGCAAAGAGATGTTTGCAAATAGTTATGAAATACTTCCACACGTGATCATATTTTCACAATAGTGGCGACTACCAAACTTTATATTGCACATTAATTTTTATTGTTGAATAAGATACTGGAGCCAAGGATACTGTAAGACTGTAAAGTAAAGGGCAGGCTGTTGCAGAGTATTTCCTGGCCAACTCTTCATACCACAGACGTCAGGCTGCTATCCTAAACTATTCCACATATTTACTGGTGCTCTCATTTTTTTCATATTAGAAGTCCTGTATTTAGCTGTTCTCCTCAGTACCATCAACTAGGCAGTTCATAAAATCTGTTTTCAAATGAAGCTGCAAATATCTAACTGCTTTGTGAAGCCACTTGTTCCCCTTAAGATCATCCATCTGCCATTAACAGAGACTAAATGGCCTGAGACTTCATTTGAGAAAGTTGTTCAAAAGCCAACTAACACCTTGTTTCAAAGGGTACTTTTGAAGCAAATACCTACTGTCAAATTTAAATATAGGTCTATGATTAAGCACATAGTGCCATCGGAGCTTAAATCCGAACACTGCCAATATACTGTCCTGCTAGAATTAAAATAGAGTCTTTGAAAGATGGAAGCCTTTAGGCAATTTATTAATAGCGGACACCAATATAATTTCAACAACAGAATGACAGGCCAAAGCTTCCAACAAATGTATCCGTACCATAACTGAAGCCTTTTTTCAAGTGCTCAGCAGCCCAAAACTGTTCCTACTAACAATCACTGGGCACATAAGCTAACCTTGCACGTGTGAACTGAAAACAATAGCATTCCAATGGAATTTTAGAGATAAAAACATCTTGGTTTAAAGTTTATCTCAGGACAGCCCAAGACAGCATATCTGACTGAAGCCAAAGGTGTCTAGAATATGAAGGTTTATAAAGTACTAAACTTTGCCGTGGGTGTACAGCTGATTATTGCCACAATCTTTTTTACATAGGCCAGTGTATTTTTTGGAGGCAGAGAGTACTTCATTGGCTAGAAAGGCAGGAAATTTTTCTTTGGCAGGTTGATTTTATTTTTTTTTAAATTAGCAGATGTTTGAAGCTACTCCAGGGTTTGGAATGTTGAATAAATCCCAGTGGAGGTAGTTTAGTGGCAGAAAGCAGGTGAGGTGGTCAAAGGTGGATGTAAATACAATTTATCAGATGACTCTGCAATTTGTCACATTGGTATCACCACTGCACATGTGGCATATATAAAAGCTTTGGCAACTGAGAATTAACATCATTCCTCTAGTCAGTGTAGTTAGAGAGGAACCATATAGCAACCCAGGGATGTGCTACCAGTAAACGAATCAAGAAAAAGCCTAGAAAAAAATTACTCCTTACTTTACAAAATAAAAAACTAGCAGTGTGCTCTCTACCATCTTTTCTTGGCCTGCCAGACTACTAGGAAAGCTTGAAAGGAATGGATTTAATCTTTAACGTGATAAGGGTTTCCAGACAAAAAGCTGAAAAGCTGAGTAAAATCAGAAAACTGGATACTTAGCCATTAAATTAGTTACCTAAGATTGTTGGGTTCATTTGTGCAGCTTCATCTGCACTGCACTAACAAAAACATGAAACAAATTCCAGCACAACATCCGTAACTTTACTACCTTCCATGTCATATGCCCAGTATAGGGCTTCGATATTTTCTATATAGTAAACAGTTTGTAAAACATATGAAGATTTCATATATATTTATATATATAAAGATTACAGTGTCAGTTCTCTCACACACCTGATAGGCAGAAGTATGGGCATCCATACCAACAATTGTATTTCTGGGAAGTGAATAAATTAAATTTATCAGAACAAAGAAATGCTGAAGTCTGTTTCTTCTTCACAGATCATAATTAGTGTAATTTAACGTTACAGCCTTAACACCATTTCATCCATCCAAATAAAACCATGCTATGCTCTTGTAAGTTGTGATGAAATGCTATAGCACTGATATGCTAATATAGGTAGAACTGGAAGTTTCCCTTCTACGAACAAAGCGACTATCTGCACCAAGCACGCATACATACTGGGAGCCCTGGTGAAGAGGTTGGGCCTGAAGAAGTTACCTCCTCAATTCAGCAGAGGACTCTGGGTGAAGTCCAGCTGTTATGAACAGCTGGGAATTAACAGAAGGGTGTTCTCCAACACTTTTGCTTTGGAATCAGCTACCCCTGATTGGCTTATGTTTGATGACTGACTTCATCTGCTTGTAGAGATTAAGAATTTTGATGAAAAATGGAATTTCAAGTTTTCTATCTTAGTGGAAACATGTTTTCTTAAGTAGCACTACAAATTGATTATGTTAATTACAGTTCTTAATAGCTTTGCTAGATTACATACACTGTCCAGTATGCTTAATGAACAAGCAGATAAGCAAAATAAATACGTGCACAAAAAGTAGAGGCAAAGGTTTTTTCACCCCACCAGCAGCAATGGTAGTAGCCATCACCACCACAGCCAGGATCTAAGGTTGATACCATCATTGGCAGCAACACTGGTGTTCCTGGCTCAATTTTCAGACGCAGCTCTACAGCTATCACTTTGGAAAACCTAATTTCAAGAACATTGATAAAAC
>VZTM01022263.1:2903-14055 GCA_013400555.1 Jacana jacana | reverse complement strand
GGTGGGGGGGGGGGGGAAATGCATCAAAACAAAAAATGAAACATACAGAGTCACAGATCTAAGATTCCTGCAGAGAAAAAGGGGTGCTGTAGCAAGTATTTGGCACATTCTGAACAGTGATATCATGGTGCAAAAGGAAGAAACGGCTGAAGACTGTCATTTAATGTAAAATTACAATTACATGCCAACTGTGTATTGCATTGCCACTGATATACAGTAGCATCATTTAATCATTTAAGAGTTCTAGTCACAGATACAGTCTCTGTCATGCTTATCCCTACACGAAGATACAGCCCCAGAAAATCACCGCAGCTGCCCTGAGGATTTTCAGTTTGAGTAATGTGAGTGGACCATCTGAGTGGATGCGGGAATTAGGAGATGCATGTGCTATTATGTTATAAAGGGTGGTTGTAAAGATTATACTGTGATGATTTTGCACGTCATGGTATTCTTGCTGTGTCTTGACTGACTGGACATCTACTGTGACAAAAGAAATTCTTCTGTCATTTTTAGTTTAGTAAAAAAAAGACAACAGCAAAGCTCTAGGAACAATTGAAAGGAATAAAAACTTTTAATTACTGGCTAACCTCTGTACCTTATTGGGAATGAACAATTCTTTTAAGCTTAATAATTTTAATACGTTCAAATTCTTAATCAGAAAAGACTCAGTTTCCCACCTTTGATTTGTAGCTGGCATTGATGAACACAAATATTTCTAGAAGCATTTAATCTGTCTAAGATGTGGTAACACGTTTAACTGATGGATTTTTTTTTCCAAGGTAGAATTCAGTAAGGTCTTTGATTATTGTGACAAGAAAAATCTTTTTTAGAAATACAGGTTTGTCGTAAACAAGGTTCTGAGTTTAACCCCCTATTTTTTTCTGGTAGAAAATCCAAATGTAAAAGCCAAGACTATTTTTTTCAATAGTGAGCGTCCCTCTGTTATTAAGGCTTGACAAATAGAGTTGTTTGTTAGGGAAGCTAGAGTGCCTGGATGTTTGGTTTGTACCAAAGTTCATCTCTTTGTAGCAGTTTCACATTTTGAAGTTCAAAAAAATTGTTCTTTGTCCCCATAAAAAAACACATACAAAAACATTCTGTGTGTCAGGATGTGAGAATATGCCTTGTTGCCACATATCAAGATTGCACTGGTTTTTTGTTTCTCCTTCTTTCCTTCCCCTCCTCCTTCTCTCCCTTCCCTTTGCCCTCTCCTTCTCTTTCTCCTTCTTTTCATCTTCTTTTTCATCTTTAAAATTGATTTATTTTATGGTAATCATGATAATTAGGTCATTTCCTAAAACAAAAAAGAGAAAAGACAAGTAAGATTTCCTGAAATTCAGTCTGCTATACCTTTCCACCTCATGTCTTTTGAAGATTCTGTTGAACAGTGTCAAATATTCATCACCTGATCTGCTTGCTATAAATCCTGACATTTTTTTCAAATTTGCAAAATCTTGTGTTTAAACTGTTATGACTGAGTACTATTTATTTTGGGCTCATTCAGCAGTACCTGTGTCATGAGAGACTGACAGGAAGCAGATTTATGACAGTATGGAACATAAGTGATGCATAGGAACAGTCAGCTCCACTGGGCTAATGAAAGCTGCTTAACATCAGGAAGCTGAAGTACATTTTAATCCTGGGTTTGGCAAAGCAACCAGTAGTTGGGGGAGTGAAGGCAAGTGGAAATGAAACTTAGCTGCAGATGTCTTACAGAAGAACAGCGTGCTGCATGATCACATTCTCATTACCTTCTGTGGAATGAGTTTTGTCTGCAGATATTTTGCCCACTATCAACAGCAGTTATTTTTTTCTGTGTCGTGATACTTACTAGAAATTTTGAGACTAAGCAAAGTTCATAGCCTCAGCATAATTTAAGTTTCATGACCTAATGCATGGGCATATTTTCTATTATATAGACAAAAGAAGGAAGCTACATATATCAAACTGCATTATGAGTTCTGAATCACCTTTGCAACTGTTGGAAATTGTCTCCAGGTATCAGAATTCCAGGAAAGAGCTCACATTGTTCCAAACTACATCCAGACATACTCGGTCACTTAATGACTTGGGTTTCAAAAGTGCAGTTCTTACTGATTTATTGATCTACACATGGATTCTTTACACCTTTTTCCAGAAATAAGGTATCACCTGATAGCTCCAAAGTGGGGAGGACAGTGTCCCTGTACTCTCACTCCTGATAGGAAAGTAGGCACGGGAGACATTAGGCCTTTGGGGGATGGTACAAGGGACAGACCAGACAATGGTACAGTTCAACTTCCATGGACTTTGTGAACTGTCCACTGTCAGGTCAGAACAAGTCCTGAAGCATGTCATTTCAGGCTGCACGTATTGGTTTTGAAATCTAAGATGGAAACAAACAGCAGATCTCTCCCCAGAAAAAGCCACACACACACTTGCAAAGACTGAGGAAATGAGAAGGCCATGCAGGCTGACGGGTTTTTTTTGCAGTGAGTTTCCATGTGTTCAGAAGCTCTTGCCAAGACTCTGGCTAACGATGCTCTCTCTTCATACACTGCAAAGTGCATCCTCACCAGGGCTTCACATAGTCCATCCCAAACTGTCTGTGACACACCCAGATCCCAACAGGAAGATGTTTCCAGTGACAAACACCTTCACTAAAGCCATAGCATCCCCAAGGAAGAGTTTAACTCAAGGTACTCCCACCTTCTTCCAGGGGGATCAAAGCAGAAGGGATTGTGCCTTTGTTCCCCCTGTGGCCTGAGCCCCACCCTGCCTCCTTTCCACATGCCCTGGGGATTCTCCTGCACCCCAACCCTTGAGCTCTGTAGCTCAGGAGCCCAGCACCCAGCCATTGCCAGCAACAGGGCACAGGCTGCTCAGGTTTGCTCTGCTGGGATGTGGTTTGGCCAGCCTGGAGCTAGGTTTTCACCGGGCTGAGTGCCAGAGCACTTTCTCTGCTGACCAGGTGGCTGCAGTGCCTTCATTGCATTATTGTTCACCTCGGTAGGGCACAGACACGGTTTTACACAAAGACAACCAAGACATGTTTTGCCATGGAAGGCAGTATTGGGTGCAATTATACTGAGGTAGTAGCAAGTAGCAAAAGGCTGGCAAGAGAGCTGAGCCCCAAAGTGTCAGGGCAGAGAGTGAGGCATGGAGGTGGCCAGGTCTTGGCTAGTGAGCATTGGGCTACAAGCTGGACCTGGAGACCTTTCCAGCCTGGCAAAATGCTGCCCAGATTACTAACAAGTCCCCTTGGGGGTCAGTGCATGCCACAGCTCCTTCTGGGGTACCCCAGTGTTGCCAGAGGCATGGCTTCTTATGGGCTAAAGAGGTCTGGAAGCTGTTGGCCCTCCTTTTCAGGGGGCATCAGGGCCACTTGGGTGAGTTGTCCCTGCCCTGGCCAGCAGTGGAAAGGTCTGAACCCACCTGCACCAGCTCCTCGTGTGGCTCCACCTGCTCCCTAGGCACAGGAGTAGGAGTATCCTCCAGGGAGGTGTTGGGGCCAGGTGTGGCCACAGGACTGTCTTCCTCCTCCTCAGTAGCATAGGAGTCCAGGAAGTCCAGCTGCTGGAGGATCTCAGTGCACCAATCTCTGGATAAAACATGGATAATCTGGAGAACATATGTCACAATCTGGTTTTGCAGGAAGGGCTGCAGCCCCCAGACCAAGGCCTCCCCATCCAACCCACAGCAGCACAGATTAACTATGAGGATGCACTGTGTCAAAGCTACCTCCCACCAGCAGGCCCCATGCAACACCCAGTTAAGCCAGAGCAGAGGGGCTCAAGGATCCCCAAGTAGTCCTAGAAAAGGCCTGCCCAGACCTCGGGCTGTAAGCCAGCCACGTAAACTCTGGGCACTGGCCCCACAGCCCCCTGCTTGACTTGCTGGCCAGCAACCAATGGATCTGAGGGGCAACCCTCAGATGAACAACCAACTCCAAAATATTGTCCTCTGATTGCATGGAGTAAGTGATGGTGTTGACAGTCTGCCTGCAAAGGGGGAACTCCAGTTTCTGTTTTCCCCACTGCACAGAGCATCCCAGGCAGAACTAGTGGAGAGAGGGTGTCACATAAGCAACATCATCTTGACCATTACAGCAGATGGGGCATCTCCACTTCGTCTCTGTGGCCATGTTTGCTTGTGGCAGCATGCTGAGGACAAAGAGCTGCTCCTCCTTGCTGGCACCATGTCTGTAAGTGTTACACACTGCAAGATGGAGAGAGACCATGGTCACTCACTGTCCTGGGAGACAGGGAGGAAAAGAAATGCCCAGGTCCCTTAGGAAGGACGTCCTCCAGGACCCTTGCAGCTTGGGTGTTTCTCAAGCACTCCCCACCCAACCACTGCTGGGCTCTGTCTGTGGAGTTGGGACCTCCCCAAGCCCCATCACCTGCCACATGGCCACCCTGTGGGGATATTTCCCTGCACAGCTCACTTCTGCTGCTACAAGCATGCCCCAGGGTGCTTGGTTGCCTGAAACAGGCAGGGTCAGGGAAAACACAGTTGATGGTTTCAGGGAAAAGCACTGCGACCTGCTAAAGACCAACCCAACACGGGAAGAAGCCTCTTTTGGCCCTCCACACCTCACAGGCATGCTTAGCAGGATTCCAGTCATGAGTCAGAGTGGGCCAGGCTTTGGCAACACCAAAAGATAAGCAGTGAGGGCCGTTTCCTCATGGTCCAACACTTGGTGATGTCCCAGGGGTCCATCTGCTTCTGCAGTGCTTGCAAGGGTAGTGATCTGGTTGGCACTAGCAATCATAACACTGCACACACGTCTGGGTCTATCACAATGCTCCTTTCCACTCTTCTCTCACCTTCTGTCTTCCACTTGCCAGTCACCAAGGCCTCATCTGTGTCCTCCCAGAGTCCCATCAGGTCACTCTGGCCATGCACCCGTCTCTGCCAGAGCCGTGAGGCAGTTATTTAACTCTAAAAGGTTAACCTGAACAGCCCCACAGTAACTATATCCAGAAAGTGGTATATCCCGTAACATGTAAAAGATGGCTTGGTTTTTACCCATTGTTCCAACAAAGTGTCAGTTCATATGAAAATGAAGGAATTGAAGACTCAGTAGAAGAAAAGCTTTGGCGTGATCAACCAAAAAGCCACCAACCCCTTACTCAGCAGGGCACTGACGAAGTCCACAGGAAAAATCCAATGTAAGGGAACCACCTTCCAAAGCACTCTTTTTGAGCAGTGCACCTTGCACTCCACTCCCTGTTCAGAACTGTTATCTACAGTTGGCTGTGCATTTCAATCAGCAAGGATACCCTTCCCAAGTGAGTACAATTCTTTGGGCACAGGCATGTTCTCTTTCAACGTTCAGTCCCATGGAACATAAATTCCTTGAAGCTGTGCCACCATGGAGAAAAAGAGCACATCCTTTTATCTTTATCTGGGTAACCAGTATGTTCTCTCAAGTTATGGGAAAAGTGGCATCAATAAGCAAGTTGTTGAGAGAAGTAACATTAGGTTGTGAGCTTTCAGGAGCTAGTTCACTTACACTTTCAGTTCCAGGAAGTAGTTCCCAACTGGTGATAAATAGAACACATTTAATGAACTTCACTGGCCTCATTTATTTGCAGAATGTTTCTCCTTTAAAGCATTTTCTTTTATCCTGCCTCAATATAGGAAGATTCCTTGATTAGCAGGATTTTGAAATGCAGAGAGGATCCCTGCATTTAACAGAGATTTGGTTTCCATTCCAGGGAAGAAGCAACCACGAGCTAAGAAAATGGTATTAAGAATTACTTTATAAGATCTAGTCCTCAGTAACTTCAAAAATGCTTACCCTAGCTCTAACACAGCCTGAGATCATGCAGCAATTTTAGGATGACCATACAGCAATTTTAGGCTGATCTGATTGTTTTTCAAAAAGAATCAAAGGGAAAGCAAATGATTTGTTAAATGATGGATATTCTGTATAGGCTTCAGATTTCTTACAGGAGTAGGGCAAGGTTTTATAAATCAGATTTGGAACCTTGACTGCAAATATACACCATTATCTTCAAGGTAAATGGGGAAGAAATGTCATTTTCTTACAGTTTACTTCGTAATAGGAAGAGTCCTTCAATGACAAGTTAAATTGAAAAACCGTGTGTATTTTTGAAAGGAAAATAAGATGCAGAAAGATCTCCACATAGTGAAACGTTGTGCTTTACAGTTATTGTAATGCCTAAAATGATACCAAAGTTTTTCCAGCAATGAATCATATAGTGAAGGGTGAAACAGGCAAGTGTTGCTCATTGGGCTTCTAATACAATGCTGTTCAAGTATGCAAGCTGCTCAGAAAAAAAAACCAAACCAGGTAACAGCAACAATAAATTTCCTCTTGTGCTCTGTATCAAGTTCTCCCAAAGTTCTAGTTCCTGAAAGTTCTACCCAACAGCTTCCATTTTTTCATTCATTCTCCTAGTGCTCCCTCTCTGGCCATTTTCTAAGACACTTTGTTGCAGCACAGATGATCAAGTAATATATATGCAGGTCATAGAGACGACCCCAGCTGATGGGGACAGCGTAACGGGTCAAAGGACTAGGGATTACAGAAGTGGGTTAATGTCTATGATAGTCATCGGTACACTATCAAATACCTAGAGAAAATGTATTTTTTTTCTATTGGAGAAGATGTAAAAGAAAGGAACTCTACAGGAGTGAAAGTCAGGTCATCCATTTTCCTAGGCAGCTAAAGATTACTTTTTCCAGCCTCACTTATTGGCCTCACTATTGGCAAAGAAAACAACATGCCCCTGCTGTGACTACTGGAATACAGCACCATTTGATAGAAGCATTCATAAAGCACCTGTGACCTGGCCAGGGACGTGAAAACAATATGTGCCACTGTCTATGCATAAATCACTACAGCATTGCATTGTGTTTCAGTGTTCACGGCTGCAATGCAAAAAGCCTTCAATACAGTCTTCCTGCTACACTATCCTTGTCTCAGAACAGCAAGTCAAAAATACTCCTCGGTTTCTGTTTTACTGTGCATCAGTTTGGCACTGATCCTTGGACTATCCCTGTGGAAAGCACTTCAGATATATGTTCTGCTTTGGAATTAACTTCTGCACCAGACTGTCATGTATCCCAAAGCCACAGCACTAGCAATATCCATTAACCTTCTTAGTTATACTGTGCCCACTCTTAACCTTGCACAGGCCAGCTGCCTTGTCCTCATCCTGTGACAGACAAACCCTGTAAGGCAGTAAATACAGCTAACAGTGCAGCTGAACGGCACATTCCTCTTGCTTAACAAAATAAGATGCTTTACAAAAATTTTAAAATATAATCTTATAGCCAGTAGCAAGGTTTTATTTTTCCTTATTCTATTTACTGTTGCTGTGACATGAGTGATATACCATTCATTTCTTTCTCCCAGTGCCACCTTCGCTGCTATTTCTCCTTAAGCACGGGATGACATTAAATTCAAATAGTCCAACCCTACATCTGACTCAAACAGAAGGAAATGAGATGATGAAATTTAAAAAGTATAAGCTCTTTCCCCTAATATTTTCAACATTCTTTTATGTCAGAAGGTGAAACCTTAAATTATCAGCTAGTAATTTTAACCTGTATTTTACTTCTTCCATTCCTCTCCCTATTTGGCTTTTTTCTATATGCCTTTACTAATTAAGTTTGCTAGAAAATGCCTTATGACCTGCATCCCTTTATGACTTATGACTGATAAATAGTGCCTATAAACAGACCTTTCAGTTTAAATTTGAGCATACTGTACCACACTAGAAATTATTTCAACATATCATTCTGTCTCTTCTTCATAGAATTACTCTACAGTCATGGTAGAGCAAAAGAGAGTTTAATTATTCTAAGCGTCCTGCTTGTGAACTTCTTTAAGTAGACCTTCTTCTCTGGCTCTATATTAAGAAAGAAAAAGTATCAATTAGCGCAACATCTCACCATATGTAATAATTACTTAAAAGACTCCAACAATCCTCTCTACAAAAATAAAAACAACAGCTTTCCAAATATGGAGTGGAAAAATGGTAAGGCAGGAAAATTGTTCATCATAGCGTTGGGTAATTTGTTGTTTAAAAAAAACCCAGAAACCCAAACCAAAAAAACACCGCATCCAACTATAAAGTGTTTAAGCACAAATGAGCAGGAAGCAATTTACTTAGCTGTAATTACTGAAAAAACATAAGGCTGAGTGAATGTTGTTATAGTGTTAAAATATTTATATCACACTGTTGTTTGAAAACTTTTCAAATGAATAGGACTCTAAATAGAAGGAACTGAATAAACCTGAATAAACTCTCTCCCAAGAAAAAAAAATAGACTAAATAATTCTGTTACAAGGCAGTCTGTTGGAATAATAACCAGGTAGCAAAGAGGAAAAAAAAAAATAGGTAAGTGAAAGTACTGGGAAAAAAATGGTACTGGTACACTTCTGCATCTGTGAGAGCCCAAATCTTACAGTGAGGCCTACCTGATAAAAAAAAACCAACCTTGTCTTGCCCTACAGGAAAGATACTTTGAAATGCAAGAAAAATCGTAGAAATTACAGATCATAAATGTAGAAGTGGTGAAATTGAGGTTTCAGTGTTTCAAACCACCTCCACATGCCAAAAAGTGGGCAGACTAAACTTTTGTTCCCCTCAGCAATCTTACAGCCTTCCCTACAGTCACACTGCTCAAATAACTTTGGTCCTTTCCTGCCTTTGAAGTGGAGCAACTATGATCTGCAGAGTCTCAGCTTCAGGCACAGGTTAGCCCCTGACTGAGGCAGTAACATCAGAAATGGCCAAAACGCTGCTGAGGTGGAAACAGCCCATCTTGTTTACCAGCTTTTATTAATTGGGGAGGGACAGACGCTTACCAGAAAGGGGGCCCATGAGGATGCTGCTCACAGTCTTCAGGGTGCTATGCCAGCTTTTCCTCCTGTGCAGCCCTGCATGATTTGTAGCAATTCCCTACAAAGGTTCACAAGTTTACTTCATTTTTTTTTTTTCCCCTGTAATTTTTAAGACAGTCAAGGGGTACTGATGACACCCTGCCCACCCTGTGACTGCTTGCTAGCACTTGTGGGTCCCTCTGATGTCCTCGGCCCCGCTCTGTGGCTGTAAGCTCAATGGGCCTGGGCTCATTCCTGGGGCTCGGACGAGCATGTGGGGTTTGTCCCAATTTTTACTGAGAAGTTTTCAGCCAGTTCCCGGTAGCTCGCAGCCGCGCCTCTTCACGGCTGTCACAGCCTGCCGCCAGTGCTGACCCCACCCCGGCTCCAACCCTGCCAGTCAGGAGACGAGAGGACGTGCCACCCTCAGGCCTCGGCTGGGCCGCTGACTTCATTCCCGGCCACAGCGGGGGATAGTCCCGCAGCTAGCCGTGGCCCTGGCCTCCCGCCGCGACCAAGGAGGCAGCACCCCCCTGACAAGCCTGGCCTGCCCTAGGCTGACTTCCACGACCGGCCGGGCCGGGCCGGCGCCGCGCTAGCGGAGCGCTTTCCGCCGCCGTTTGTCTCCCGTCTCTTCCCGTTCGCTGGAGCCGCAGCTGCTGCTGCGCAACCCCTTCCCCGCCCGCCCGCTCGCTCGCCTCAGCGGCTTCGCCTCGTCCTCTCAGGCTGGCATAGCGCGGCCCGGTAAGCCGAGCGGCGGGAGCGGAGGGAGGGAGGCGACGCCACCGAGCAAGGCACTGGCTAGGGGGGCAGCGAGGGCGCGGGGTGAACGCTGAGGTGCTGGCACCTGCCTGGTGCTCGGGGTTGAGTGGTGAGGCTCCCCGTCCCGAGGCGAGCCCAGCGCCTGCCTGAGGGGGCGCCGAAGCCCGACTTCTCCTCAGAGTTAACTTGGCGGTGCCGCCGCCAGCTGTCAGCGCCCGGNCGTCCGCGCCGCGCTTGTAGCGAGGCCGCTGTGCTGCCTGGTGGCTTGCCATCAGGAGCCATGGGGACCTGGGCACGGTGTTCCTGCTTGTTTAGTCCTTTATTTTGTGCAACAGCTAATGTTTGCACATGCACTCTTGCGGGACATCATGCAAGAAAGAAGTTACACACCGATCAATGGTTTTCCCTCACCCTGCTAGGTCTGCTCCCTGTCAAAGGAATTTAAACCCTCCAGGTTCCTTTGCGGTGTCTAGGAGGCTCGTTGACTTCAGCAGCACACCACAGCGTTCTTTAGCAAGTTAAGTAACACGTTGCAAGTAACATTATTCCCCATTTTTATGTTAATTCCCCTTTAATTACAGGGGTTACTCATGCTGCAGGAGAGTACCACACACTGGCCACCCGGTCTCATCAAGCAGTGGTGCATGATGTGGAAACTGATCACACAACAATAGCTGAACTGGTAGAACAGTTTGTAATCGAGCAGGAGCTGGCACGGGAGCAGATGGCACAGCTCCTGCGTCTTGCTGCTTTGCTTCCCTAGAAGCCTGGAGGCAGTTACTTAAACTTTCTTTTCTGCCTTCCTGTCTCAGTGCTACTTCATTGAGAAGCACCAGCTAAGTGCTTCTTTTTAAAAGTGTCTCTTTAAGCAGAAGTACTTTGGAAACCAGAAGCTAGCAGCAATTTTTTATGTGTACCTGAACGCCTCCCATGATTGCTCTGTCCAGCAAAGTATCAGCTCCTCTTTTTCTCAGAGCAGGAACTTCTGGTATAGACACTTGCTGGCTACGACAGCTCATCTTGCTTCTCTCTGTCATCCTCCTTCAAAGCTGCCACTCATCCAGTAATTTTCCAAGAGTCCCGGTAACTCTCAGTTTCTGTGACCTAATTTCTCACTGCAACCTAATTGTTATTGTAATTTTCATGGCTGCAGTGTTCTGAAGGGATCACAGGTGACTTTTGAACAAAAAGGCATTGAGAACCACTTGTCCTGATGTACTCATTTCCTTATTTTTATGCATTTGTGGATGAGATCCAAGCTAGTTGAAAAGGAATTCTATGCCAGGTTTTCAACAGAAATTTATGGGTTTGTGTTTAGTTCTTTACTTGGAACATTTGAGATTTTTTTCTTGGGGTTTTACTTTATGTTTTATAGCAATCTTTTTGAAGAAGAAATGACCAAAGCTTAGTACATTATACAATTCTGATTGTGTAAGAAACTCAAATGAAAATATCAAAGGGGACTTCCTGCTAGTGAGAGGATTCCAGAAGGGAATGCATCCCACTCGAGGAGTGATGAATAAACAGGAAGCTGATCAGATTTATACT
>VZTM01022254.1:74801-96247 GCA_013400555.1 Jacana jacana | reverse complement strand
CCCATCCCCATCCCCATCCCCATCCCCAACCCCAACCCCAACCCCATCCCCATCCCTTTCCCCATCCCCATCTCCCTTGTATTTTTTTGCTGGCATGACACAGGCTCTCTCTGCCCGGCATTCCTACTCTCCTGATGGTTTTTCACTGTTGTGTGACTTTGAAAAGGAAAGGCAGAAAACACAGCAACAGTTCACATTTTTCCTGCTCGGATGGGCCAAGCCCCAGGGAGGTTTGGCTCTGAACACGGGGCTCGTCTTGCTCCTATCCCCTCTGCCCCTTCCCTCCTGGCCCAGCCTGCTCAGCTCGCCCAGGGGAATCCTTCTGCTTCTCCATGAGGCACTGAGGCAAGTTTTGCTCTTGGTAAATAATGATAACAATATTCTTGGCTTGGAAAGCCTGAGTTAGGAGCAGAGACAGCTTTCCACCCCCATCCCTCCCGTTTGCAATGAAACAGGCAGAATCCATCACAGACCAAACTTAAAAAGCTTAAGTGAAGCTCACATCCTTTCATCCCTGCAGGACTGGAGAGAAACAGAGTCTGTTAGATTAGCAAACATTAACCTCTCGCATAGTTCTGGATGTAGGATTAATGTCTACTGAAGGGACAGCTGTATGACCCTCACACATACACTAACTATACATTAGGGCTGTCACTCTATCGATCGGGAGAAGTTTGTGTGAAGAAGCTCTCCCCACCAGGGAGCAAAACAGACGAGAGCTGGAAAGAGCCATTTGTGCTCCGCCGCGAAGACGCACTTGTAAAAAGCTCGGTTCCCCTTTTTTTTCCTGGCACGACACGGAGCTGAAATCGGCCGGTTTCACCCCGAGGTCCTGCCGGCCTTACAGACCACACACAATCTCCAGCTGTGACCCTGGGACCGGCCCGTCTTGGGGCGAAACGCAGACCTGTGCCAACCCTGGATTTGCACAGAGCCGAGTGCTGCTAGGGCTCTGCCCACAAGAGGTTTTGACTCCCCGTGGGATCCTCACTCTGGCTGGAGGTTAGCACATCCATTCCCACCTCGCTAATTTGGAAGAGATTCCTCTCCAAGATTTTCCTTCCTTTATACCCTTCACCCACCACCCTCAGCCCTTTAGAATCATAGATAGAATCATTTAGGTTGGAAGAGACCCCTGGGATCATCGAGTCCAACCATCAGCCCTACTCTACAAGTTCTCCCCTACACCAGATCCCTCAACACCACATCTAATCTACTCTGAAACACAGTCAGGGATGGGGACTCCACCCCCTCCCTGGGCAGCTGATTCCACTGACTGACCACTCTCTCTGTGAAAAACTTTTTCCTCATGTCCAGCCTAACCCTACCCTGCTGCAGCTTGCAGCCATTCCCTCTCCTTCTATCGCTCATTGCCCATGAGAAGAGACCAGCACCAACCTCTCTCCAATGCCCTTTCAAGCAGTTGTAGAGAGGGATGAGGTCTCCCCTCAGCCTCCTCTCCTCAAACTAAACAATCCCAACTCCCTCAATCGATCCTCACAAGCCTTATTCTCCAGGCCTCTCACCAGCTTCGTTGCCTTCCTCTTTACCTAAGAAAAAGGAAGAAACGGGGGTGAAAAATATGTTTGTCAAACTTTCTTCCACACCGAAGGATGAAAACTTCACGCTAGGAAAACACAGGTTGATTGTTTCCTGGGGTTTGCTGGACTGGGGACAAACACTGGGCTGGACTCTCATCACACCCTGTTTTCGTGTTAGTCTAACGCTCCTCATGACACAGGAATTCCACAGATGTAACAGCGGGTTCGGCGCATTTCTGAAAACAGACCTATTTTAGTTGTATAAATGGAAATAAATGCTTATTGTTTGAGCCTGTATGTTAAACCGTCATGGTTTCTTGGAGCCTGATCCACACAAATATTTGGATGTCAAATATTGAACTTTCCAGCCCTTGATGGCAGGAGAAATGGTTGTGCTGTGGGCTCCCAAGCACCCCATAGGAAGAAAGGGGAGAGAGAAGGGTGACAACCCCCACAGAACAACCTGGGCTGAGAGCCTGCGTGCCTCCCAGTATGCCCTGAAGGGGACATGGACTGGCAGGATGGTCTGTGGTCTGCCACACAGAGCCTTCAACCAGTGCTAGGTGCAGTTGGATGAAGAGAAAACATGCCACGGGATGAAGCCAGTGCCTTTTCGTACAATCCCACTGTGGCTGGGGCATGGGTTGAAAAGATGAGCTATCTGAGAGAGGTTTCCAGAGAGATGTGTCTGGAGAGAAAAGTCTTGCATCCAACGTTTTGGGTGGCTGTTTGGCTTGGTGGGCTGCAGCAAGCTACGGATTCATCTTCTTCTGGAGAGGCACACACCGAATCCAGACCAGCTGCCGAGAGCAGAGGTAGCCTGCTAGAGATAGAGCTTCCCTCTGGGGCAACGAGGAGTGGGCAAAGTGGACCCCAGCCCCCTTGGGCAGAGGGAGTAGCCAAATTTGCAACAACCAAGGCAAATGCTCCTTAAATGGTTAAAAATTGGCTCCTACATGGTACCAATGTGGGAAGGCAGCTGATGACATCCCAGACCCATGAATCCAGGCTCAGCTTAAAAGGAGTGGAGGTGAGAGACCAAGGTTGAGTCACCATCCCTGGAGGTATCTAGAAGCTGTGTAGTCGTGGTGCTGAGGGACGTGGCTTAGTGATGATTCTTGCCCGTGTTAGGTTGGTGGTCTCTTGAAAGGTCTCTTCTAACCTGGACCATTCTGTAGTTCTGTGATTAACCTGAAGCCCCGTCAGCTGAGCTGAACATTGTTGTGGCCAGCACACAGGGCTAAGGGGCTGGGCAGTGGGCCAGTGGTCCTTGGGAAGGGGCTACAGGCACCAAGGCTGCTCAGTGTGGTGGCGAGCCCTGTCCTTTAAAGGGTCAAGGTTTTTCAACAAAGCACGTTTGAGGTGGCAGTTCTCTGACCCAGCACCTCCTGCTGGAACTGCCTGACTCTCTCAATCTGCCAGCCAATGTTAAATGGTATGGAGGAAGGAGCTATGGCACATGTGGTAGTGCAGAGACAGTGACCAAGCTGTGAACTGGCCAAAAATGGTCCTCCCGGACTGTTTCCAAAGAAAACGTTGGTTTGGCAGAAGACTTTTTCGGAGGAATAGATCAGTTTCACCAGCCCATTAAACTGGGGAGCATCAAAACACTTTGCTAGAGCAGTCCTGAAATATTATCCATAGCTTTGAGTCCATATTAATAAGAGAAGCCAGGCAAGGGCGAGAGCAGCTGTTTTAAGACAAAATCTTTCAGTCGGGTATAAACAAGGCATTTTTGACTGTGTTTAGTAGGGCTTGCCGAAAAATTGTGAGGGTCTTGGACTTTGCTCTTTGCTGCTACAGCACTGAAACCCCATGGTTCTGGATGATGCAAATATTGGCTTTGGTCAGCCCAAATCCACAGGGCTAGGGAAAAACAGACCCGTGGGGGCTGGGGGTGGGGGCAAGGAAGAGAAACAGAGGAAGAGGAGTCTCCTCCGATTGGCACAACGGGGATTTGCGCCTTGCTAAGCCTGGATCCACCTCTTTATATATTTTGTATAAGGCAATTACTAGGCCCTGCGCCCAACTTCTGGATAGTATTAAAGGGAAGATCCTGACTGAAAAGGTAAACATTCAGTCAGACCTCTGACACAGTTTATTTTTGGTGTGTTCAGCAGCGGGGAGCAGCTTTTTTCTTCCTTTTTTTTCTTTTTTTTTTTCTTTTCTTTTCTTTCTTTGCTGTGTTGCTGAGGGCCGTGCACTCGCAGCTGTGTGTGTGGGTAGGCAGGGAGCTGCTGGGTATGGGAAAGCAGGAGGTGAGGAGCCAGAGGGCATCAGCTCTGTAGCTATCAGCTCAACTCCAAGCCATCTAAGTGAAATAGCCAGATGAGGGGTTAGGAAAAAGAAACTTTGCACCAAGCTACCCCAAAACTGGGCACCGTCGCCCCTCCTGAATTGTATTCTCCTGGCAAATAATTAGATTTTTTTTTTCCATTGAGGTAGACACGGATAAACAGCAGCTGGTGTGTTATGGGTGTCACAAAAGTCCACTGGGGGTGATTTGTCACTTTCCCAGGCATTGGTTTGTCTTTAATTCACCTATGAGACGGCATTCAAGTGGTTAACACTCATGAGCTCCTGAACAGTATTTGGAAAGGAAGTATGGTCTCTTGCCCACCCATTAACCTCTGCTGTTATGGGGCTTTTATACCAGCAGCAGTAAAATTCACCTCCCCACTGTACGTGTGGCTGTATCGAAGATAAAGCTCTGCAGTTTGCAAAAAGCATGGAAAGTATAGCATAATTAAATCTATTTGTTTAGTTAGAACTCAGTGCTTAACGAATGGCAAATTTCTCCTTGTCCACAAATGGCATGAATGAAAACACCAAATGAATGACCAGGGATTTCTTGCATCAGATTTTACAGCCATGGCTGTATCGATACTTGATTGTCCCCAAGTGAGTAAAAAAGTTGAAAGTACCTGGTTTACCACACTAGTGCCTCATTACTACCATCACAGGCAATGTATCAAAAATGGTGGGATCCTACGTATCATAGAATCATAGAATGGTTAGAGTTGCAAGGGACCTTGAAGATCATTCAGTTCCAACCCCCCTGCCCTGGGCAGGGACACCTCCCACCAGACCAGGTTGCTCCAAGCCCCCTCCAACCTGGCCTTGAACCCATGGGGCAGCCACAGCTTCTCTGGGCAACCTGTTACAGGGTTTCACCACCCTCACAGGAAAGAATTTCTTTCTGGTATCTAATCTAAATCTCCCCTCTTCCAATCTAAAGCCGTCACCCCTTGTCCTGTCATAGTTCCAGGGCTTCACATAGCTATTAAAATTAGCCACACCTGCCATTTCTTTCCATTTGCACTGTGTTAAACAGCATTAAGGAAATATGATTCTGGCTCTGAGCAGCTTTTCAGCTTTACTGTATTCCAGGATACCAAGAAGAACATCACTAGTAAACCACATACACCTGTTGGTGGCCGTGGAAGGGAAGCACAGCAGCCTCAACCCCCAAATCCACTGATTTTTAACATGATTAGCCATGAAATAACTGTAAGAGATCATGACTGCAAAATAATCCCTGTCGGACATCTGTTTTCTAGAGAGCTCCCCACCAACCTAGTTGGCCAACTGCTATGGTCCCCCTTCAGCTAGAAACACAAAGAGTGACCTTTGTTGGGAAAAGTTAGGGATGTACACCCAGTAAACACAGCATACTGGGCTGCTGCTACATTTTGACCTTGTGAATTTTATTTTTTGTGTGTTCTGAGCCATTTTCTGAAATGACATTAACAGGCAGAAATGGCGTTAAAATTAACTGTAGTTCTTCTCTATCAAAGTTGTGTTGTATCTCCCGAGTAATGCTTTTGGGGCTTTCCCTCGTATACAAATAGTAAAGACAGAAGTATTTCAGTATTTTATGATGGTTTTTGTTGTTTTTCTCAGCTTCATTAACGCAGACAAAACTATCTCATCGGCTTTGCCATTTCGGTTTTCAAATTTCCTTCCCCATTCACCGACACAACGGCACCCTGTCTGGGCTACGAGCACTTCCATAGCTTTAGGATTCAGGATGCCCTGTTTTTACTGGAAGTGAGAAATGTCCCAAGACGTGAGTTTTGCAACTGGTTACGCTTCAATTGTAGTTTATGTCTGATTTGATGTTATCCCTTTGAAATGACAACGGCTTTAGAGAAGGTGTAAAATGCAGGTGGCGATCCCTTGCCATCATTATAAAATAGCATGAGAACGCCTGCAGCAGTCGGGAGCAGCGTCCTGGCTGTATTCCAGTTTGGCTAACTACATCCTGTTTTTCTAAATTCAGGTTTACTTGCGAGCTTGATCCAAAGCTTCCCGAAATAACTGTTTTCCCGTTGCCACATACTAGTCCCGGACTGGTTGTGCTCCGCTGCCAAGTGAAACCGTGCCCCTGACCCGTCTACCTTTTTAATGAAGGCCTAACCTTTGGTTTTAATGGGAAAGTCTAAAACTCACGTCTGGATGGCAAATAAAGGGCCAGTAAAATCCTTCAATTCCTTCTGGTTAACATATTAGCAAAATATAGAATAAATTTAATTTTATCACTTAACACTTCTTTGTCATTCATCCCCCACCCCTCCCTGCAAAATAAAATTACACCAGTGAATGGGAACAAGAGGCAGAAATCTGTCACAGGACCTGCTCTGTAGGTAGGGGGAGATGCCAAGAATAAAGTCGCTCAGAGTGTGGGTGTGCCGATCATTTAAAAATCACAACATTGTCTGATTCGGTTGTCAGGGTATCGAAAAACATATATTTAGAAACGCCTGAGAGAACAATAAATAGTGCAGCAAACAACAGGTTAAAATTTCAGTGTAATAGAAATCTGCAATTAAGGGACTTTGGGTGTAATGCTGGCTGCATGGTTTAAAAGTTTCGGTTCTGCAGCAAAAGTCTGGAAAAGGAGCTAAACGTTAAAAAAAATCTGCACTTTTGAATGCAGTTGACACTTTTTATTCAGCTACAACTTCTGCACAATTTCGTATTTAGGGTGGTCGGGTTTGGGGTTTTTTGGCTGCTTTTTTTTTAGGTTGCTGGCTCTGTCTAGAACTACCCGTCCGATTCTGCCAGATTACTGGTAAAAATACAGAGCTGGAGGTCACATCTTATTAGATAATCACGGAAGTGTAAAGATGCTTCTCAGCTACAGAAAGAGGGTGAGGCAGTTGCTCTTCAACAGATGCCACGCTATATGAATTATGTCATTTCCATAGTTATAAAACAACTCGAGAAAATGTACTGTAACAATATGATGTATGCTGGGATTGATTACCCCCAAAGTCCTTTCAAGAGGAAAAACAGAGGGTTGGGAGGTGGGGGGAAATGGGGTGTTGCGAGGGGAGAGGGAAAGATGGGTTTTTCTATCCAAGCTTCACCTCCTAAAGGTTTAGCTTCTGTGGAAAAAAAAGCAAACCCAAAACCCAACCTTTTCATTTGGTTGTTACATGGGGTGGTCACTCCACTGGTGTATTCATTATGCACATTAAACAGTCAAATATATTCCTTCCAGTAAATATGAATAGTTTAATTTGTTCTGCTGAAAGAGAGACAACTATCAGAAATAGCAATAAAAGTCACATAATGAAATAAGAATACTAGAAAATCCGAGGATTTTAGTACGGTCCATTATTCATTCAATTCCTGGCAGCCTTTATGATTACAAATCACTTGATTGACTAACTAGACATTCTCAAAGTGAATTATGGATCAGGTTCATTTTTCCTGGTTGAGAGTTGGTACATGTTGTAACTCTTCCACTTTGTGATATATCAAGTTCTTGTAACAGTAATAAGAGATATAATCAACTCTTTATTTCAGGACAAATAAATTGCCTTTTCAAAAATGAAATGTGGTTGCTAACATTTTAACAGTGTGCCGGGTAATTCCTCCCTGCTATTCTCGGCCCGCAACCCGCCGCGATGACATAGCTTTCGAGTATTTCAGCATGGCTGGGATTATTTTAAGAGACTTCCATCCTCTGTCTGCCCCACGGGGTGACCTCGGTGGCAGCCCCGGCGCTGGGGCTAAGAGCAGCCACAGCGCTCCTTTTCCTTGCCCAAAATGAGCCCCCGACACCTTGAACAACCTGGTCTGGTGGGAGGTATCCCTGCCTATGGCAGGGGGGTTGGAACTTGGCGATCTCGAAGGTCCCTTCCAGCTCTAACCATTCTATGATTCCATGATCCTAACCCTGGAGTGACCATTTGCCCTTTTGTGCTTGGCTTGGATCTGAGCTTGGGAAGGCCAAAGAGTTGTAAAAGCTGTTTAAGTTTACTTTGCAGGGGTAATGGGTTGGGAAATTAAAAAATAAAAGAAAGAAGAAAGAAAAAGTAAAATGAATCTCTCCTAAAGTGTGCTTGACCCTCAAGTTCTCTTGCATGAAAAACTCCCTCAGGCTTTTGTGTGGAAATTGTGCTGGGGGAACTTGGCAGAAGTGGGGTGGGATAGTATTTGTAGAAGAAATGCACCGTCGCATCCCAAATCCCCCCTAGAACAGCTTTAGAGTGAGGTGCATTTCACCTTCAGATGGCTATAGGGAAGCCAAAATTAAAGGAAAAAATAAAAAAAGAGAGGAAAAAATAGAATCGTAGAATCACAGGATATCAGAGATTGGAAGGGACCTTGAAAGATCATCTACCCAATCCCCTTGCCAGAGCGGGAACACCCAGAGCAGGTCACACAGGAACGCCTTCAGGTGGGTTTGGAATGTCTCCAGAGAAGGAGACTCCACCACCTCCCTGGGCAGCCCCTTCATGTGTGCCCTCACCCTCACCCTGAAGAAATTTCCCCTCATATTTCAGTGGAACCTCCTCTGTTCCAGCTTGCACCCATTGCCACTTGTCCTGTCATTGGACGTCACTGAGAAGAGCCTGGCTCCATCCTCCTGACACTCACCCTTTCCAGATTTATAGACATTAATGAGGTCACCCCTCAGTCTCTTCTTCTCCAAGCTAGAGACCCAGCTCCCTGGATCTGGACCTGGCAGTGAGCTTGCTCCTCCATACAACTCCAGTACACCTCCATGAGCAGATTTATTTTCCTGTGTTGGTAGCCTCAGTTACGCCATCACAGAGGGGATGAAGGGGGAAGGAGTGTGTCCTGGATGTGACTGGTGTGTATGTGAGAAGTGCATTTGCATCGGTTCTGAGTGTGAGCACATCTGGCTTGCTATCAACAAAATGGTCCAGCGGAACCAATCCTGGGACTGCCAAACCAGGCACAGCCACTGCTCCTAAAGATCATGCATACATCAATTCTGAAAGTAGCTAATTGTAATCGTAGACTCACAGAATCATAGGATCAGAAGAGCAGCTGAGGCTGTTGGAAATCTGTGCGAGCGGCCGAGATGAAAACCTGCATAAAGAGCCTTTACCTCGTATCATACCCCTTGTATCAGCACGTTGGAAGTAGCTGGGAGCTGCTGGTTCACTGTTGGGGGTGTACACTATGTCCAATGGGGTACACGGCATCCTCCGATAGGAGCATCTTCCCGTGCAGAGTTCTGTGCAGCAGCCTCAAGACAGCTCCCCAGCTTCCCTGCCTCACCAATTTTACAGGGTGGAAGGGATTTCTCCTCTCTCTGGGCAGGTGATCCTGGTGTTTGGGTGCTTATTTTGGCTGCGGTGAAGGGACAGGCTGATACTCAGTGGGTCCACATTACTTAGGGGAGAACTTTGTAGAGTAGGGCTCATGATTGGACTCGATTGATCCCAAGGGTCTCTTCCAACCTGAATGATTCTATGATTCCACAGTTCTACTTATAGGGCAATTTAAAAGACTTTAATCTCCTCCCAAACACAGAAGCATGTGTCTAAAGAAGGATCCTGTGGGAGAAAAGATGCATTACCACTTCAGTTTTTGGAAGACCTTAATGTGGTCATTCATTTTAGAAACAATGGTTACAGACTTCAGATTTATTCCTTATTCATCTTTCTATCTCATTTCTAATGTTCTAATAACCTTAATTAAATGCTGAGTAGTTTAGAATATTATTAAATAGCTTTCATAAGATTTTTTTTTTTAAATTTCTGATTACATCATGAGTACAGATTATTGAATATTCCATTAATTTAAAAATAATGATTAAGGGGATAATCCCACCCCCAAAAGATGTTTGTAACAATTTTAACTAAGCTGTGTTAATTGAGTTAGAGGATAAGAAATGAGATTTAAAGGGTGAGCAAGGGGTAAAATCAAAGCCCACGCAGTTTTAAAATCAAGTGGATTAAGAGACTGGTCAGACTGGAGAAGGTGGTGGGTCAGAAGTTGTATGAGTGGTTTGAATAGAAAAATCATTTACCTTTACACCACGTGGTCTGTCTTTCATGGGAAGGACATGCTGTGGCACGCGATGTAATGTGGTCACACATGGAAGGTAAGAAGTGCTTGTTACGGATCAGTGGGCCGCAGGTTGCTCAGTGTCAGGCCAAGGTGTGAAACATGAAAGGATGGTGGAAAAGCCTGCTCATCTCCTACCTCAAGCATCTGACAGCCCTGCGTCCCCTGATGAGCCTGGGAACACTGAGTCTGTCCCTCAGCACTCCTGTGTCCCATGGGTTGGGGTCATCGTCCCAAGCGATGCGTTGGGCGGCACTAGAGGTGGCAATGCAGCTTTGATGCTTTGGGTTGAGGATGCTGAGTGTGGGCCTTCCCTGCATCATTTCCCGTGCCCTTGGATTTGTTTGTAGTTCACTGGTTGTCA
Source organism: Jacana jacana (assembly GCA_013400555.1). NCBI lineage: Eukaryota > Metazoa > Chordata > Aves > Charadriiformes > Jacanidae > Jacana > Jacana jacana. The sequence continues at coordinate 86,008 of VZTM01022254.1, read as the reverse complement.
GCGTGGCATGAATTGTGCAGGGTTATTTTTCCTGTTGCTCTGACATATCAGTTGGGAGTTGATTATTGCAGCTTTTCCAGCCACTCCTTTCTTCTTGGTGGCCATCACCCTCTTCCTCACCATGCAGAGGGCTTTACATGCCATGTTCCCAGCTCACCACCTCTCATAAGAGGAGCATAGCTCTGGCATATCTGGAAACAGGGCAGGATATTTTCACTTGTGTTCCTTAAGCCCTGCATGAATAACCGGAGACGGTTGAAATAAGGGAGGAATTTCTGGAGTCATCGGTACTTATGGAAATGACAGCACCCTTTGCAGTTCCCTACTGGGCATGTGAGACGAAACCAGTCCCTGTGAAGCTGGAGCCTGGGGAGGAGAAAGATGGGAAAGCAAGTGAAAAGCAGGGTGCAGAGTTTAAGCTGCGGGGAAGGGGTGATGGAGGATGGATGCCTTTGTTGAAAAGATGGACATGGCAGCCTGGTAAAGACACGGCCAACATCTGCAAGGTTATCACGTGCATCACATCACTGGCACGTGAATTCCTTACAGTCATACGAGCGTGGTTTGGGAATTAAAGCAATCTGCATGACCAGCCTTAAGAGGAGCAGCATAAATCAGTCCATGACCCACGGACATGAGGAGGATGGTACCCGCCACCTCTTCCACTGGAATATGTGTTGGTTTCATGAGATTTGTACTGGTTCAGGGTACAAAGCGGGGTATAAAACATCACACAACCCAAGGAGGCTGAGGAGAGGCTGACTGGGAAAAAGCAGCTCTTAAAACCCCAGAGAGAAAAACATAAAATGAATTTGAATTTAACCAAGGAGAATAAAATACTGTAATGACTGATGGAAGCATTAGTTCTGTAGGCTCAGTTATGTAGGTTGGGATTTAATCTGTTTAGATCTTTTTCTTCCAAGCTTAACAGCTTTAATTATTTTTGCAAAGGAAAAAAAATCAATACACCCTTACACACTATTAATAAAAAAATCAAGTATCATTGATATTTGAAAACAGAAATCATAAAGAACATATTGCATTCACACCAACTACATACCAAGCAGAATGTTAATAACATTAACCTTTACTCTATCAGATATTTTCAAGAAATACCACTATATTTTTTGCAACGGCTCATATCTGTCATTTAACTGACATGTGATCTTTGCTAAGTTTGCCAAATCACTGAGGCCTGAATACCATTCAGCAATGTTAATTTTGTTTTCCTATTCCAGCCTTTACACAATTATTCTCATGGCAATCATTCTAGCCTTGAGTATAAATAATACTTCAAGTGGTTTGTTGATATCCAGAAAATGATGTGTATCTACATTAAGAGATTCTGGAATCTAATGGGAGAACCATGCATATTATTAAGCTGAAATGCCTATTTCTTTCCTCCCAGATGGGAAGTAGTACAGGGTAGTGCCATGGCATATGCATTAATTTTATTCCTTCCGCAAATTTTAGCACATATTATTTTTGCAGATTTTGAGTCTTTGCTTCCTACCAAATATCCAGGAGATTTAAATAGGCTTTTGCTGCAGAAAAGATCTCAATCTTAACACTTAGGACCCTGGGTAAATCTCAAGTGAGCTGAGGAAGAAGAGCATGGGAGCAGTTCTGCTGTGGAGAAGAATAGGAAAAGAAATGAGGGTTTGGTAGGAGGAATCCTTGAGGATTCACAGAGGCAAAAAAGAGAGACAGAGTAATTTTCCTGGCTCCCATATTTCAGGCCTACAGATCGGGTATGCTTGCTCTGAAGGTCCTGGCAATAAATAAAGAACACATTTAAAATTATTACAACCAACGGGTAACGAAAGACATAAATCCCAATATCTGTCCATCAGCATTGTTACCCCATTAATACACACAGATATTTCTCCATTTAAAAGCCAGTCTGTAAGAAATTTCTTACTAAACCTGTGGATTTCTTGCACATTATCTCCCATAATTTTTATTTCATGTTGCTTGCTTTTTTTTTTTTTCTTTTTCCCCAGTTGCAGGGTTCTTCTTCCTTTTTCTTTCTTTTTGGGTCCGGTGGGACTTTTTATGTCCTCAGGACCTGAAGCAGAGGAAGGAGCGTGCTGCACTGTTTGTGTGGGAGGGAGCTCTGTGGGAGCATTTCCTCCGGCACTTTCTAGATACTCTAAAGGCCAAGGCTGAAATCAGGATTGTTGGCATTTGCAGATGTGCAAGTGTAGTATGGCCTCAGCTGGGAAGACTGTTGGTGTTTGAGGAGACATGAGACCCTACAAAATGAGGGCTGGGCTCACATGGTCACGGTTTCTCTCTTTACTGCTTCGCTTTCTGTGTTCCTGCAACTTGGTCTCTGTATGTGTTTGAACTTCACAACCTGTACTCATTACTAATGAGGAGTTTTAAGGCAACATTAGTTAATGGAAATCATAGAATCAGAGAACGGTTAGAGTTGGAAGGGACCTTAAAAATCATCAAGTTCCAACCCCCCTGCCCTGGGCAGGGACACCTCCCACCAGACNCTGGACCTGTTCCAACAGGTCCATGTCCTTTCTCTCTTGAGGACTCCAGAGCTGGACACAGTGCTCCAGATGGGGTCTCACGAGTGCAGAACAGAGGTATAGAATCAAGGACTCTGAAGACCGGAGTCTCTAGACTGGAGTCTACTGTTCTGTTCATAGAATCATAGAATGTGTTGGGTTGGAAGGGACCTTTAAAGGTCATCTAGTCCACTCCCCCCTGCAGTGAGCAGGGACATCTTTAACTAGATCAGATTGCTCAGAGCTTCGACTTTGAATGTCTCCAGGGATGGAGACTCCACCACCTCTCTGGGCAACCTGGGTTGGTGTCTCACCACCCTCATCATAAAGAACGTCTTCCTAGTTTCTAATCTAAACTTACCTCACTCTAGTTTAAAACCATTGCCCCCTGTCCTGTCACTGCATGACCTTGCAAACAATTCCTCCCCAGCTTTTCTTGTGTTGAGTCTTGAGGAGAGCCCTGGGGAGAACTGGCTCAGGAGAAGGGTGCAGGTTGAAAATCTGATTCTCTTTCCTCACTGGCCCAGCCGAAGGCTACAGTCAAACATCTCCTGTAGTTAGTTGAAGGTAAAGTTACTCTTCCAACCACAAATATCTACAGGTGAGGAGGTGGGTGAAGATGATGCTCCCACACAACCCATTACCTGGAGGCGGTCCTGGCAGAAGCCCTGGCTGTTGTACACGCTGATACCTCTGTAGGCTGGATGTGCTTCCCCTCTTTGAAAAGCAGGATCTCTGCAGGGTCTCAGTGGAGGCTGTGGTCCTCCCCATTGTCTAAAAGTGTTCTGCATGGAGATGTGCATCTGTAGCCAGAGCAAAAAAGTGTTATGGTGTACAGGCACACACTGCTTGGTTTGAGCAGCGTGTTCCTCAGTCAGGTCAGTCCCAGCTACGTAACATATTTTAAGAGCAGAGACCTGATGGACAAACATCCCCAGCTGCAAATCGACATATAAATTGATCTTTTCAGTGTCTGGTTTTAATCTTGACTTTATTTCAAGCCATCCAACATTAAGAAATATCTCATGATCTTCTCTCTCCCCACTGAATAGCTATGGTCAAAACATCCCCAGTGTGGAGATCCCAAACACCCTGAAGTTTAGACATCTCAGTCAAGTGCTACCACTGGATGGGATGAACCCAGACTTTATTTCAGCAGGTTTATTTTTATTTTTTATTTTTTTTTTCCTCCTTCCCATCAGCATAGATGTAATTTTTGTCAGGAAAACTTCTCTTGTGTCTGAATTCCTCTTTGTGCTCTTCCCAGCATTTCAGGCAGTGCTGCACTGCAGCATCACACCCCTCTCTGGAATGCTATTCCCTCAAGACTCCCATGGCACAGAGAGATGGGTAATGTTTTCTGAGCTTCTTCCTCTATTACCACATTTTGTATAGAGGATCAAAATGGATTATTTTCATCTTGACATGCAAATGCCTAGGCTGTGCCCTTGGCTGAGATCTCAGCATTGACTACAGAAGTAAAAGATAAGGGGGTAGTAGCTTTTTAATATCCACATACGGAAGCGGCAGTCTTATTTCTTATGAAAAACAAAACAAAACAAAACAAAACAAAAGAAACAAAACCAAACAAAACACCCAAGAAAATAACCAAAACCCGACTGTAGCCCATTGTGACTTGCAAAATAAAAAAAAAAAGCCAAATGAAAAATATTTCCTCATGCACTTACTGAATACTGCATTCACACGCCGTGTTCGGTCTGCACAGCGGCGGATGAGCACTGTGTGCAACTCAAGACCTTGCTGCTTGGCCGCGCTGAAGGGCTGATGGGAAGACAAGGCGCAGGGATAATTTTATGGAGCCAGATCATGGACCCGAATGCGAGGGTTTAATAAGCAGAGAAGGGATTAGAACAGAAGCGGGAAGGATTTTCGAAGGCTCCTGGTCAAACGCCTACAGAGCCGAAACTGTCAAATTCTCCACCAATTCTGTGCCAGCGTGTTAAGTAAATGAAACAGCATGACCTGCAAAAGGGTGGGGGATACAACCTGCCAAATAGAATCATAGAATCATAGAATCATAGAATCATTTAGGTTGGAAGACACCCTTGGGATCATCAAGTCCAACCATCAGGAATACGTGGATACGCCGTAAAAGTCACTGTGTGGTTTCGTGTTAACCCAGAAGAAACGATATCTGACCCCCAGAGGCCCCGCACTGACTCACTGTTTCTAATTATTATTACTTTTTTCTTTTTTCTTTTCCTTTTTCTTTCTTTCTTTATATATATTTTTTTTCACTGAAACAACAGCAGCGACAAAACAACATCGAGCAATTGCCTCCTGGCTAGTTTTCTCGGCAAACCCTCATGACTGTTGACTCAAGTGAGCAGCCCAGCAAGTAAGTTGTTAGCTTAAATGAAAATTATAGCAGAGACAAAAAAATGTCAGCCTGGGAACTGAACTAATAAGGGAAAGAATGCGCACGAAGCTGCCGGCGCAGTTCTAAACCTCGGGAAGAATAAAGGGAAAGCACAGCTCCCCAAATTACCCAGTGAGTGCTGAGGTAAGGAGGGAGAATCCACCCTCCACCCTTCTGTGGCTCAAAGCTCTCTGCAGCCATGGTTTAACTACATCTCTACAGGCTAAAACTCAAGATAAAGTTTAGGGTGGGAGGTGAATTAAGTTTGGGCTGACAGTTCAGCCACCCGGTGCCACCGCCAGCCAGTCCAACCTCCCTGGTTTTTGGCACGTGGGCAGGAAAAGTGAGAAGATGGGGATCAGGCAACGGGGATGTGTCCTTGGATGTTGGTTCCTGGGAATAGCTGGGCTTTTCACGGGTGTTGGGGGGAAGCGTGTCCATCTTGGGGTGAGGAGCTGGGGTAGAAGTGGGGCGGGAAAGGTGATAAGCCGCGTTGGACTTGCTCTGCAGAGCCTCTGGCTGCCGTTCAGGCTGAGGTCTTGGACACAGTCCACTGGTAGGCCTCCTGCCAGGGGATTTGTTACTGCGAGAGCTTGGCTTAGGCAGGATTTTATTATAAAAATTGTCTCGATTCTTCTGTCTTATTAAAATCTATCCCACCCTTCCCTTCCACCCCAGGAGGAGGAATATTTTGTATATATCTGGGTGAAACACACAAACAAATTCATTTCCCATGGATAATATATTCAGAGTGATTTGCTTTTCAGAGTCAGGAGCTCAAAATGATGAATTTATTATGCAAAGTAATAATTGCAAATTATATTGGCAAACTCCATTCCAGAAGAAAAAAAAAAAAAGGGGGTATTAATATAACTAAAAGGATTAAAAAATACTGGCTGTTAACTTGGGGCTACTGCAGATATTTTAGGAGGTTATATATCTCTGTTCCACCTAAACCACCAGAGGCAGTAGCTTTCATTTTAAAGGTCTAGTGAGATACCGTAATTAATGGGCCCACCTAACAGCATATGTCGCACTTGTATTGAGTACCAGGACATGGTGCATATTATGAAAGAAAGTGAATGAAATGCTTAGCTTCATAAAAATTTGCATCTCTTTCTACTTCGTTCTTTAGTGCAAAGAGATGAAATATATCAGAGTCGTGAACACGGAAGAATCTGACTCCAGTTTTTGGGTCAAGCCCGTGTCTTTAGTGGGGTGTCTGAATGGCATATTTTGACTTTATGGGTCCTTACAGGATCCGAAATGCCTCATTAGCAATCTCTTTGAGATATTTATCACTTCCCAAGGACGACTGGAACAGGCCAGCTTCTCCAGATGAACCCAAGGGCAAGCGGCTATTTCTTCTTCAAGGTGCCCACAGGCTCTCTTGGTCCTACCTCCAGCAGAAAGGGGATAGTTACCAGGGTTGAGGTCTCTAATGCAGTGCTAGTCAGCTACAGGAGACCTGTTTGCTCCACTGGATCTGTATGTTATGTCAGGGATACGCCAAGGATTAATTTGCAATCACGGTCTTCTTCACAGAAAAGCACAGCTCTCTGATGCTGTAGAAGCATTTTTCCTTTCTGGCACACATGTCCCATTAGGAAATGCTCTGCAGTAGATTATGTTCTCCAGGATAGTTGAGATTTGTGGATAATTACAGGAAAAATAAAGATAATGTGCTTGTAAACCTTGCAAGTAATAGTTCCAGTACTAATGCTGTAATTCATAGGCATGGTACCATTAGAAAGCGATGGAGCTTGTTAAATTAAAACACTAGTGACACTTTTAACATACTTTTCACATAAGCATTATGATCGGATTGCAAAGATGGGATTCACGTGCTCTACAAACTGCGCTCCTGGCTCTGGCACAAGTGTTGGCTGCCCTCTTGAGAGAGGGTCCAAAGCACTTCACTCCCCATGCGGGAGGTGCTTGAGGATCACTTCCTGCTACCATCTCTGGAGCAGCTTCTCCAGAGCTTGTGCTGTGAGAGCCTTAGTGTAGGTGGGCTTCCAGACCATGCCATCAGGCATTTTAAACCATGCCTTCTTTTAGCTAAAGCCTTAAGTGATGTGCCTTTTTGAGGTGGGCGATAACTGACTCGCAACCACTGTTTGAGAGCAACAGGAAAAATAACCTAAGGGTGATAGTTATTTAGCATTTGCAAGGGATCTTTGAAGGCATAAGAGCTGTGGGAGTTTACACACCACAGCAAGCCGAGAACAAACTGTCTAACACTTATTTCCTCACATCTTTTCTTCTAATGTGCCTTATCGGCAGTCACTGCTGTGAAAGGAGTTCCACCTTGCGGGAAAAAAGTCACTGGAAAAAAACAGAAGGGCAGTTGAGATGTTTAGTGTATAAACAGTGAACTTATGATCAACAGCTTCTTCACTGAACAACAAACCTCTGTTGTGCTTTTCAAGCCGAGCAGCAGAGGCCACGATTCACAGATTTTCAGACTGATCATAGAAACATAGAACAGTTAGAGTTGGAAGGGACCTTAAGGATCATCAAGTTCCAACCCCTCTGCCCTGGGCAGGGACACCTCCCATCAGACCAGATTGCTCAAAGCCCCATCCAGCCTGGCCTTGAACCCCTCCAGGGATTGGGCAGCCACAGCTTCTCTGGTCAACCTGTTCCAGTGGCTCACCACCCCCACAGCAAATAAATTCTTTCTGGTATCTAATCTAAATCTCTTCCAGATTAAAGCTGTTACCCCTTGTCCTGTCAACCAACACTCCTTAGGATTGACATAGAGGGGAGGTTGCCCTGCAGAAAGTAAACCTATTCCCCCTGTGTCATAACGCAGCTCCTCCAGCTGAACATCGAACTGTGTTTTGGTCTTGTCCCCAGCTAGGCGAGGACACAGACCAGCTCACGCCTTTAAACACACACTAGGCCCAGCAAAAAAACATAAATAAAGCCTGAAAAAGGGAACTGGAATTCAGCAGAACTCAACAAAGCTGAATAAATACTCAGCTGAAGCCAATTCTCTTGGTGTTCGTGGAGTTATGCTTGTGAGGGAGAGGTTTTGGAAACAACTTTGGGTCATACAAACCACTGGTTGATAGCCACTGCCAGGGGCGTGCTACTTTGCTTGATGTGGCAGTGTCTTAATCATAGAATCATAGAATCATTCAGGTTGGAAGAGACCCTTGGGATCATCGAGTCCAACCGTCAGCCCTACTCAAATCTTGATACGGCTTGAGAAGTTCCTGTCACTTTCACCCTGTATTCTCAGTGAAACTGCTATCATGGTGGATGACATCAGCAGCGAAGAACGAGGTAATAGGACCTGTATCCCTGAGAATACAGAATTTCCTCCAAGAAAACATATGCCATAATGTTTAGCAATGAGTGTTGAAGTATTACCAATAGCTACAGCTGAGCTCAACATGCTGAATAAATGAAACAAGTACATCTCGCTTCCTGCTAAACTGCACTCTGGTCAGGCAAAGCTTTGCAGAGGCTCCACTGTCAGCAGAAACTGCTCAGACTCAACACTAAGCTGGTGGCACCCAAACTGCACCAAAACAACAATGTGAAAATGGGAAGTCAGGTCTGTATTTCCTTGCTAGGGTCTCAAATCTGGTTTCGAGGCTTTGGTTGTTTCTGCTGCCTTGAAACCTCTAGAACTGCGGGATTATTTTTTACCTAGCTTCATCCTTTTAAATGTTTGGTGCTCTAGACTGTTTCTACTGCTGGTGAAGAGGACAGGGATGTCTGGGAGACAGTTCAGCCTGTCAGGCAGGCTCAGGATTCCTGACTTCTGAAGGTGATCACTGAGGTGATCCTGGACTGAATTGCCTCCGAGGGTGATATTGCCATAGATAGCTCTTGGTGAACAATCTAAAATGCTGAATGAGCAGCCTGTACTTCCTACTCAGCACCTCAAAAAGGGTTCAAAGCTGTTGATAGAATCAGCTATTCACTTGGTAGCTGAACAACCTCATGAATTAAGGTCTTTTTTAGTTTTGTTTCCCAATGAGTTGAGAAGGAAATCACATGATCACAGAATGCTATGGGCTTGGAAGGGATCTCTGGGGATCATCCAGTCCAACCCCCTCCCAGGGCAGGGTCATCCAGAGCAGCAACATGTGGAGGTGGGTTTGAATGTCTCCAGAGAAGGAGGCTCCACCACTTCTCCGGGCAACCTCTGCAAGGGCTCTGACACTCTCACAGCAAAGAAGTTACTCCTCATGTTTAGATGGAGCTTCCTATGTTCAAGTTTGTGCCCAGTCCCTCTTGTCCTGTCCCTGGGCACCACTGAAAACAGACTGGTCCCATCCTCCTGACACCCACCCTTGAGGTATTTATGAGTGTTGATCAGATCCCCCCTCAGCCTTGTCTTCTCCAGACTAAAAAGACCAGAGTCCCTCAGCTTTTCTGTGTAAGAGAGATGTTCTAGTCCCCTCATGATCTTCATAGCCCTTTGCTCTCCCCTCTCCATCAGTTCCCTCTCCATCTTGAACTGAGGTTGAACCTCAACATTTTTGAACACTCTCTGCTCCCAGAACTGGACACAGTAATCACTGTTTTCTGTTAAAATACTTTGGAAAGAGGAGATAGAAACAGATAGAGCCTGCCTCCTCCTTGTAATGCAATAGCCTTATTGTCAGAGCAGTCACAGAGGAAGAGGGACACGTGGGTCCCATTTCCCCTTCTGCCCCGGGCGCCTCAAATCCGTGTTTCCCACCCTTTAGGGAAACGGCTGTGGTCAAGGGGAGGATTGAGGATTCACTGGGCTAGTGAGTGAAGATGAAAGGGTTCACGGCTTCGGGGCTCAGGGCATCCTTTCGGTTCCACTCTCTGCTCCCAGGATTGTTTCTGTCTTTTATTTAAAGGCTGTTTCATGTAAGAACACACAGTCCGGGGACCGGGGTGACACAGTGGCATGGCTTCGCTGCCTTCTGCCAACCCACACGGCGTGGAACGTGCCTTGCAAAAAAGAGTAGAAAATGTACACATTTTTGTGTGAATTGGAATTGAAGAGATTGGGGCTTTCCAGCTAACAAAAATGAGTAAGAAGGAAGGAATATATTAGCCCTACTTGAGATAATGAATCTTACCGAGTAGGTAAAACAGGTTCTACTGTTTATTCACTCAAGAAACAAAGTTTAATGAAGCAGAAAGGGGGAAAAAACATAATCAAAGGAAGCTTTCCCCTCCTGCCTCTTTCTTTTTTAAACAAAAGCTGTAATTAACCTGTTGAACTTACTGCTACTAGGTATAACATAGGCCATGAGATTAGTAGGATTCAAAAAGGATTAGATATCCATAAGCATAACAAATATATCCATAAGCTACAGTGGGTAGAATATGATCTCAAATGGCTTGCCTCTTGATAGTGAGTCAATCCCTCCATACCATCTTCTGTCTGGTCCAGGAACCTTGTGAAGCACCTCTCTTTTTATCCAGGATTTTTACATACCATCCTTAGGGGAAAAAAATACCAAACAAACAAACAAACCCAGAAGACAGGTAAAATATAATATACTCTTCTACATTACTGCTGTTCCAGGGAAGCAGCTGTTATATTGCTTACACAGAATAGTGATTTTACAAGCTTACATGATATTTGTATACTTCTTAGATTGACAATTTTACACCCTAAGTGAAATTCACCCCCAAGAAGTAAAGAGAGGGAGAAGTGGGACCTGGCCACCCATCTAGGAATGAAATGCTGGAGCCGTTTCCATGAGAGGCAATACACAGCAGCGAGGGGCTGATTTCCCAGTGTCAGTGCACTCTTGCAATAGGAGGGAGCTGACAGAAAACTCTTCACAAAACAGTGGTATACTGATGATGTGGTGAGAGAAAGGGATGGCTACCAAATTCCCCATGTGTGTATTTCGTGCAGGCTAAGGTTAAACCTGCCTTTTTCCACTCAGTGGGTTACAGGTGTAGGCCGATGCTTGGAAATCCAGAGAGCCATCCTGAAAATCAGGGCTGGGCTCTTCTTCATTTCCTTGGAGTCAGTTATCAGAAAAATAAACAAAGGCAGGTAGTTCTTAAAATAACTGTCAAAGTTTTACAGTTGGTTCTGTCTCTGGGAGGCCGTAGATGTTAAGGGAAGACTAACACTAGATTATGTTAAGAGAGTTACTGCCTGTGGTAGCGGGCCTCAAATACACAATGAGAATTGCATTTAGATTTACATCAACTTTTCTCCTCTGATCTCTTTTGTCTGGTCCCTCTGGCCACCTAAGCCTGAGGAAGGCTGCTCTGGTCCCTGGATGTGACCTTTGGAGTTAGAAGACCACCTGGTTCTCTGGTTTGTGCTGTTTTTTTTTTTT
>VZTM01022254.1:28764-74779 GCA_013400555.1 Jacana jacana | reverse complement strand
TTTTAACTGCCATGAAAGCCTATGAAGGTCTCACCTTGCCACCAGAGCCACTATATAAGATTCTCTAATTTGGAGAAGCAATCCCACCATCTTTATAAGTTAAAATAAACACATGGCTGAGTCGTGACTGGGCTCCCGTGTACCTCCTCTGAAGTTTTTGCAGTTCAAAGTTGTTCAGTGTCTTCAGTGATAGGGACTAAAGAAAATGTTTCCTGGTCAAAAACTTTTTCTACTGACAGAGATTTACCAGCTAAATTTAGTTGTGGGTGATATTTAATAGTTCCAAAGTCCCTTTGCTCTTGGTTTACAATTTTTCAGCGTTATTTCATTGCTGTTTGCTAGAGTAACAAAAGACGTTGCAACGGGCACTCATTTGGGCAAATGAAACCTGCACCGGGGTTTCAAATGCAGGCGTTTGTCCTCTGGGATTAGGCATCAGCAGCCCCTGGAATTATTTCTGACATTTCATCCATCATACACTCAGAATAACTAAACAAACCGGTGGTGCTCTCTCCTTGCTCAAAGACCAACTTTCACAGAGCCTTCCCACAGAAATATCCCAACCTATTAGTGTCAGGAAACTGTGCTTGGGAAGTTAAGAGAAAAAAAGAAAAGTCTTCCACAAGTGAAAGGCAGAGATGTTATCGCATGTCATTAATGTGCATTGAGAGGTCTGCCTGCAAACACCTCTTGGGCTGGTGTAAATTGGAGTGACATAACTGGTGTAGGTTTGTTGATTTTGGAATTTTCACCATGGGAGTGACTAGTTCTGTAGCTGCAAGAACCTGGGCTTACTCTTCCTAAAATAAGCTGCCAAATTGGTATTAGGTGAAAAGGGGGGAGGGCTGGACCTACAAAGACTGCTTCTTTTCCTCTTCTTTGTTTGAAAAACTAAAGTTTAAAACAAGTAATTTTTCAACACAGCCTCTTGCACCCTGCATTTTTCTTGAAACACCAAGCACATACTTTGCTGGCCAAAGTGTTTATTTCAACCAGCTTGTTCTTGGCTAAAGAAGACGATCAAACCAGATTAGCCGTGATATTTAAATACTGTAGTGTTGGTGAGCAAAAACTTTGGACCAGCTCATTACTAGCGGATAATACCCCTTTAATCTATATTAAAAAAAGAAAAAAAGTAAAAAAAAAAAAGAAAAAAAGTTGTCATCTTATAGACCTCAGAGTTGTTTCCCATTCTGGAGAGACCTCCAAGGACATATTGCAATTACAGGAGGTTTCCCCCCACCCCAGCTTTAATAACTAATATAATGTGCTTTGAAGTAACATGGTCTCACACTGAAATCTACAATCAAACACCTAAACTAACAGAAAAGGTAAAACCACCACAAGGGAGAATTTAGAAACGGAAGTGCATAATCAGATAAACGAGAAGAAAGTTTTGAAAAGGATTGCAGAAGAGTAACAGGAGATATTGCTGGCGTGTTCCTTACTTCATTGTTGTTTTCCTTCAGTAAAAGTTCTATCAGCTGGGGAGAGTTGCTCACTTCTTTGAAGCTGGCTCTTGTTTCTCTGAAATCAGATTCCTTATTCCCAGGGCTCCACTCCGCGATGCCAGCACAAACATACATCAGCAGCTGCACAGCACTTTAAAGAGCTAGCAAGGAGATATCAAGCAATTACTTATTCCATTTTAGATCTCTGTCCATTATTTTCTCTGAGCAAGTTTGAAGTTGGGGGAATAAAAAAACTGGAGAAAGCAAATAAACCTTTTGGAAGGCTGAGCATCTCACCTAAGGAGCGAAGCTCACCTGCTGTTAACTAAAGAGAGAAGGCCCCTAGGTGAGAACTGCCAATGGGAAGAATAATCCCTTTCCCATGAAAAAAAAAAAAAAAAGCCTGAAAAAGTACTTGGGTCTTCACTGGGAAGAATACTGTGAGTTTTGGAGCACTGAGCCTGCGTTAGCCTGACTTCTGCTGGGGACAGGCTCAGTTTCTGCTGTGGCTGTGGTTGGAGGAGATGGTGTGTGGGCTCCTTCCACCCATGGCAGAGTCAGTCCCCGTAGGGTTGTGCTGTGGATGAGTTGGTTAGAGTGAAGTGAATGAAGAAACTCAGCTTGAAATGGCTGATGTGTGTAGATTAGATGTGGTGTCGAGGGATCTGGTGTAGGAGAGAACTTTGTAGAGTAGGGCAGATGGTTGGACTTGATGATCCCAAGGGTCTCTTCCAATCAAAATAATTCTATGATTCTATGAAATACAAGCTACTGTAGACAGAGGTTGACTTTTCATCTAAATGAGTGTAAATTTATCCTTTTGCCTGTAGTGCATGATAAATACAACCATTAAGAAGCTTCACCTAAAGCAACCAACAGTGGAACCATGAACCACCTTTTCTTCAGAGGTGCCTGTGTGACTGGGGGTTGTTAATAACTCTTGTAGTGTCCCTCGCTTGAGACCAGCAAAGCCAGACCTCATCCCAACAAAAAGGCAACACCACCTCCAACGGTCCCATGAAAGCTGATGAGAAAAGGTGGGTTTTGCTGTTTGCCTTCAAAGTTGCCTCTTGGCATGGCATGGCATTTAGTAATTTTGTCAATGGAAGCCCATGTCTGAATAATCTGAGGAAAGGGTAAAAAACCACACAGATACCACTAACCATGGTGAGGAAATCAGAAAGTTTCAGGCCCTAACTTCCTGATTTTTTAAATTTTTAGTTATCTACAATGCATCCTTCCCTACATATTCCTAGGCAAAAATAAAGTACCCATCAATTTTTTGCCTGAACAGACGGAGGGAGTGTTCCTCATACACACACACTGAGATATTCCTGGTTGCTGTGGATGTAGGACTCGGATGTTGTGACAGGACACTTTTGACAGTTTTCCATAGTTGTGCCCCAGAACAGAAGTCTGGCAGAAAGGACCTTTCCCTTCTATTTTCCTTCTTTCACCTTCTTTTATTTTCACCTTTTTCACCTTCTTTTCAAATCTGTGAAATTTGCTCCTGGATGAGCACCCAGGGCCAATCTCCCTGCTTGCATCCCAGTTGCAGAGGTGTCCAATATCCCTGCAAGGGAGATCACTCAAACTCTGCCATTGGTTGACAGCCTGGCTCTTCATCTATCATCCTTTATTAACCTACATGTAAATGTATGCAACTGATTAAATATCTCCTGTATTTCTAGAATTCTAGAAAACTGCTGTAGATGGGGCAAATCCTCGCCCACCAGGGCAATTTAGTAGCTTTGCTGTGGGTGGAAGAGGTGTGAGCTGGCCCATGGGTGGTTTTGGGAGCCAAGCCTGTGGTCACTTTTCTGGGTGGCTTTTCCAACTTTGTCCCAAATTGGTTTAATTTCTCTGAGAGCACATTTTTTTTGTGAGCTGGGGCAGAAAGTGAGAAGGAATGAGGCAGGGCAGCTTGGGAATGACTTGGGAATACAGCCAGGCTTTGCATAACGTGGTAGTTCAGTCATTCACCCAAAACATGAGAGTATCAGTCCTAATCCCCGAGTCAGTTATAAAACGGCATCAACATGGAAGACAGCACTACGTGCTTTAGGAGACACAGGGTTGGATGTCAGCTTCAGGGAGACAACATACAGATCTGAGTTGCAGCAGAGCAGAGACAGGCATCAACTCAGGGCTAAGGATTTCCCCAGACGCTGTAAAATTAGGTTACTTTATATATTTTTTATCCCCCCAGACTTCTTCGAAAATCTTGTTCTGCCTCTAAAACCTTCACAAGTAAAGAAAGACATTGTGGAGGATATCTATAGCTAAGTAATTCATAGCAGAGAGATTTTTTAAATGAATGATCAATTTTCTTTTTCTGTCCAGAAAGAGTGAAATAATTTTTCAACCTTGATGCTGGGAGTGGAAATTATAATTTAAGTACGGTCTCTGTGGTGGCAACAGCTTTGTTGGTTTGCGCAAACAGACATGAATGGTTTGGGATGAACAGCTCTTGAACAATGGACTAGATGAAACCTGGTCACTTTGCTTTCCAAAGTGGCCCTGAAGATGCTGGGAGAATAAAGCAAAGGTTGTCTTTAGTCCATTCTTCCATACAGATCAAATAGTTAGGCTGTGAACCTGTATGCCAGACTTCATTGCTCTTTCTGGCACAAGGGTGGAAGCCCAAAGAGGATCCATGCTCCATGGTGACCTCTGGTCCCTCCATCCCCTTCATGAAGCAAAATGCAGTGGAGGAGGTAGATCAGCCCTTGTCTTATATTCCCCAAACTGCTTTCTGTGTCTGAGCCTTCTACACCAGAAACCTTTGAAAAAAATTAACATTTCAAAACGGCAATGAGAAAAGGAAAGACACCTACAATACGTTGTGATATTCCTGCCCAGCTGGGGAAATCTCTTTCAGACAGAGAGAAGCTGGTTGGGTACCCATCCTGAAATCAAGACACCAACTCTACTGTATTCCTCTTTGTTTCCTGGCCTTTTTTATCCATGGAGGGAAATAAATGCTTCTAGATGAGAGAAACTAAATTTTAGACAGTTAAAGGTGGGTGAGTTGAGTCCCACATATTTTTTACAGCTAGATATTTCTATGAGCAGTGTAAAACAAAGTCCCTGTCAAATAAAGATAAGTTCTATAACATTTTATGGTAGTACCTACGCATCTCCCAAAAGACATGAAAAAGTTTCAAAAGGTTGTGATATCATTTCATGTATGACAGAAGCTGAGAGCGACAGCACAAGGCCCTAGGCTGCAGGGAACAGCTTGATCCTGTATTCCTGAAAATCCTTAGAAATTCTGCCAAAGGACTGGACTAGGAGTACTGTGAATGCTAAGGAGAGAAACTAGTCTGGGCTTGGTATATTACAGTGAGGATAAGACTTGTTGGGATCCTTTCTAACTTCTTTTGGGTTCCTGGCTGGTGGTCAAAGGTTAGTAAATGTACGTAAGAAATGTTTAAACTGTGTTTTGCCACTTGCACACATGTTCTGGGGAGAAAATCTGACTTTAACTCTGTCTGCACATCAAGGTTATTCAACACTGGGAGGGCCAGTAATGGCAAATACAGCTGAATTTATGGTCCTCTTGGTGCCAAGAGAAAACTGTGCTTTGACGCAAGTGGGGGAAGCTTTCTGAGTACAATTTGCTAATTTCTTCATTTGGTCATCACGTCCTTCATCTCAAGAAGCTGAGGTCAAAAATGCCTCAAATCAACATGGCCACAAAAGGCATGTAAGGAGGTAAGTGGTCAACCATTGCTGCTAAAACTGCAGTTTCCTTACAAGAGGTGTTAGCCCTCTTGGGAAAGTCTATTGTGTGACCAGACCACAAAGACCAGTTATCAACCCAACAGCACACATCATACGGTGAATTTAGAGCAAAATGTTCGTCTCTGACTTACCCAGGGGATCCTCTGGTGGTCTGCAGGCACCCTATGCATCTGTTGACATCAACAAGGCTGACAGAAACGTATATGTCAAGGTGACCCTGACTTCTGCTTTGATTAATTGACTTTATAATTTGTCACCCTGGAACGGGGAAAAAAGGGATATGTATTATTAACCTCTTTTGAAAGAGCTGTATCTCAATCAGGTATGATTATTTTTCTAGATTAAACAATCACAGCTTCTTCCTGTACTAACAAATGTTATCTTAGCTCAAATCTGGTATCAGAAAAAAAAGGTAGTTGATATATTGACCTAAAATAAATTGTGCTGGAGCTTGTTTTTGTGTGATGTGTTCTGGAAAGGGCTGTGCCTTCTCCATCAAAACATCTTACAACAAAGGCCACACATTAAAAAGGCCCAAGTTCCTGAGGACCATGGTTTTGTAAGACTGGATTTACTGTTAATTACCACAAATAAAGACTGAAGGGAGAGTCCTGAGCAGATATCCAGCTTTTCCTTTTTTTTTTTTTTCAAATTTAGCCTTTTTTTTAAACAAACAAAAACAAACCAGCAAAATTTTAATAAGATGTATAAGCTTAAACTAAGTGAAGTGTCAAAATCCACTTAAATACATGCCAGGAAGTGAGTGGTCTTGCTTTATTCTTATCTGGGGATCATTTTACCCAATCAGAACTTTAACATTCCTTTCTTATTCTGGGTGTAAGACCACGCTATTCACACTGGTTTCCAAGTATGACAGATTCCAGCCCAACCCGATACCGCAGTGACTGTTCATTTCCCACTGGTGATCACCCCCTCATCTTATGGCTGCAAAGAGAAACACAGAGAAGGATCACAAGACTCTCTATAATAATAATATACACTTCACATGCATCCATATTCTAGCACTGAAGCTGAAACATGCTTCCTTACTTTACCATTTTGTTTGGTTCAGATCTTAAATATTATCATAAATGGGTATTTTTTTCTGTAACTTGCTTCCTGGTTTTGGTTTCTTTCTTTTTGTATCTTTCTTGCCAACGTAATTTGTGCAGATTGTCACATGCCAAGTAGCAGGTACATAAAACAGAGATATTTGCAGACAACACGTTGGCAAAGGATGGTAAACGTTATTCTTCATAAACCCTGAGTCCTTTCTTCGTGGTGTGTGCAATTTGGGATGTATCAATGCAATTGCCTGTGCGTGCACGTTCTATATAGGCTGTTAGGACATTTTATTTTGTTAGGTTATAGCTCTGCCCTGCACCTCTCTCTCTTCCTTTTTCACGACTCTTTAAAAAAGGTTTTTGGCTCTAGCCCTGGTTGCAATGCACGAGTTTAATTAAAATCTGCAGATGTTTTCCATAGACTGTGTAGAGTGGGATTTACATGTCGCCAATGAACGTGCACGGGCTCTTGCTTGAATGTATGCATGTACTCTTCAAATACACTGGCAATAAATAGGTACTTTCTCAGAAAACAAGAACAAAACACACAGGCACGTCCTCTGTACGGTGGTGAGAAGCAAAGCTTTGACACGACGGCTACCCCAGATCTAGCAGCTGTCTCTTGGGCAGTACATGCAGAGATAAGGAGGAAGCTATAACATAAACACAGAGAAAAGGCTTGGTTTTCATTCCAGTTTAATTTGCCAGAGCATGATCTTTCACCCACATGCCGAAAGCAGGGTGAAAATCCTGTAAAAACATTCTGAGAGCAGGGTGAGAAAGCTCCCTCAGCTCTCAAACCAGCTGGTTGAAAGGCCATCAGCTGCCTGCAGGGCAGGTACACCTTGGCTTCCTCCGGAGACAGTGATGTTTTAATCATGGCCATGGCAATGGGAGGGCACCAAACCTAAACAAACACAACACAAAGGTCTCTGCTGCCACCTCAGCTGGTACATAGAATCATAGGATCATGAGATAATTTGGATTGGAAGGGACCTCAAAGCCCCCCCAGTGCCACCCCCTGCCCCAGGGCAGGGACACCTCCTACCAGACCAGGTTGCTCCAAGCCCCATACAACCTGGCCATGAACCCCTCCAGGGATGGGGCAGCCACAGCTTCTCTGGGCAACCTGGGCCAGGGTCTCACCACCCTCACAGCAAAGTTCTTCCCCACATCTCAGCTCCATCTCCCCTCTTTCTGTTTAAAACCATTTTCCCTTGTCCCATCACTACACCCAATGACATGGGGATAATGGATTATCCTCATAGGTCCCTCATAACCCATCTACAAGATCCCATGCTGTTTCACGACTCTGAGCCTGGCCTTTTAGAAACCACCATCCCAGCAAGCTGCAGCTTTGTGTTTACAGGAAAAAAAAAAAAGCAGGAAAAAGGAGTGAAATGAATTTCAAAAAACCCCCCTTAATTATTGATACGTGTAAAAATTGTCCTCTTGTGTTCTGCAAACTGGTGTAAAATGTCACAGCTAGAGTTTCTTTCCAGTAAGTTATTCTCAGTAAATTTGGTCTGCTCGTTGCACGCATACACATATAGATATCTCAGATCTGTCTTCATGCACGCTTCCTCTTCATGAAACGCATTCTGACTACTTAACAGGCATGTGGGATCCTGCATAAATTATGCTGATTCTATATGATTCAAACTATAAAATATAAAATTACATTGCATTTTTGATAAGCGGGTACACAAAAACCATGTGGAACGTGAAAGGTCAGGCTGGAAATTCCTCATTCTCATTTCTGAATAATTTCGGGTTTTTTTCTTCCCCTCCAACGGCCCCATTGATTTCAGCTGGGCTGAGTAAGAAGTCTCACGTAAGACCATCATCTGGCCTGGATTTAAGACCTCTTCCAGGGCTCCAGTCTTTCCATCTGATCCGTGCCCAGACGGGCACACACTCAACTGATGTCAGTGGGCTGCTTTTTTGGCTCTAGGAAGGCATTTCATGGATCAAGCCCATAATAGTTAACTCAGCTACACAAACAAGAACATGACAGTGCCCCATTGCAACATGTACTCTGATGTCTTTGAGATTATATTAACTTTTAGCTTCATAAATGTGTGGTGTTTCTCCACCAGAAAAAAAAAGAGCACATATTCTTAGGGTATTCCTGTGTCTCTAAGAAGACAGATAAACAACACACAAAGGTTGGAGAATGGGCAGTATTTAGTGTACCTGGGGTGGATTATGGTGGCAGAATGGCAATGCCTTCCAGGACAACCAATTCTGGCACGCTTGTTTTTTTTTGTCTTTCCTGTCTTACGCTGAAGTTTCCAAACTTGCTTGTGTATGTGCTGCCATAGGAGCTAGGTGCCTCCTTTCAGCAATAATGGGTTTCTGTGAATGACGCTCAGTTCACCCAGAGAAGGACGTGATCTTAAAAAACAGCTATACTTTGGTGCTGGAGACAGGATTTCTAGCTTTAGAGTTGGAGATATTGGTACTTAGAGGCTGGTGGGGGCTGAGACAACACCCTTTGAAATCCATGGAAACTCTCACCAGCTTCCAAAGCAGACCAAGTCCGTTTTTCCCATCTCAGTCACCAGCACTGGCTCCCTTCTGGCTATCACGGGCGAGGGAGCTAAATCAGCCACCCAAAAAATTTAACAGACCGTTAGCTAGAGGTGCAATGGCTTTGATAGTGGAACAAAGGTGCCTACATGTTTTAGAGAGCTTTTCAGTGCCAGTCTGCTTTCACTGCTATCTATTTCAGTATTACCTGCGATCAGAAGTACGAGTACTCTCCACAGGGTACTTTTCATATTACTTTTACTGGACTCTGCCTGGCACATTTCACTGATCTCTGCAGCACTTCAGCATGTTCTCTTTTTGTAAATGTATCAGACACCTCACTCCTTTAATATTGGGCATAGAGACAGACGAATGCACCTACATGAACCCCATTGGGTCAGCGTGCGTTGCTGTGACAGTCAGGCAGGCATTCTGGGGCTTGATGTGAATAAAAATATCCTGTCATATGGTGCATGAGATGATCTTTAGTGACTTTACCTGACCACTATTTTCCCAACTATGAAGACCAGCATAAGCTTTGATGGTTGCCAACTGCTAAGCATGCTTTCATGAAGTCCATATAGAGTCATAGAATCATTGGATTGTCTAGGTTGGAAGGGACCTTTGAGAACATCTAGTTCAAGCACCAGCCTAACCCTGATGAAAACCAGCAATCCATCGCTAAAACGTGTCACTAAGCACTATGTCAACTTGTCTTTTAAGTCCCTCCAGGGATGGTGCCTCAACCACTTCCCTGGGCAGCCCATTCCAAGGCTTAATAATGATTTCAGTGCCAAAATTGTTCTTGATATCCAATCTGAACCTCCCCTGAGACTACTGGAGGCCGGTTCCTCTTGTCCTATCGCCTGTGACTTGGGAGAAGAGACCAATTCCCCCTGGCTACACCCTCCTTTCAGGGAGCTGTAGGGAGCACGAAGGTACCCACAGTTTCATTTTTTTTAAAACACCTTCCCAGAGTGTAGGCAAAATGCTGGAGGATGTGGAGGACTTAGAAGAAAAACTTTGCTTGGAACTTTACAGTCTTTTGGCTCATAAAGCAATGCTGGTGTGTCTACAACTGGGTGTTTGGATTAGAGCAGGTCTGGAAGGTCTCAGAATGACTCCATGAAGAAATGAGTGCTTTCTTGCATCTTCTTGGCTCATGGAAAGTCACACTGCTGACCACAAAGGTGCAAAAGTTGAATAAACCATTGCTTCAGGTAGTGTGAGTCCCATCTGTTGCCTGATTTTTGGTTTGGATACCTCCTAGATGCTGCAGAACACCCTGAAGGACATCCCCGGGGGGATTGCTCCTTGCTGGATCCTTTGAACACCCTGCAGAAGGCAATCAACGTGGGTTCCTGGCCTTTTACCACTGATCTTCATTTTCTCCTTAGCAGAGAGAATCCACCCCTGCCTGGATTCAGCATAGTTTTCCCATGTGTTCAATGTGATCTGAATAGAGCCATCAAAATCTGGACCAAGACACAGCTCAATTGCGATTTCTCTGTCGTAGTGGAAGGAAAGGCTCTTGGAAGGTTGCTCCATGCCATAGTTCAAGTACTTGTAGCCAGTTGTTTCGAATGAAACTTCTGTTATGGTGGGTAAAAAGGTATATCTTTGTAGTTAATTTCTTAAAATACGTACCTTGGAGCAAAGGTGAAGATTGCAAAGCTTAGCCCAAAATGTAAAAGTTTCAAAATAAAGGTTAGAAAAATCTGAATGCTTAAATATAAGAGCTTAAAATCAAAACTGGTACACCTCCTTAGTTATTTTCTGCACTAACCTACCTGACTGTGTAAAACAGACAGACACCTTACCAATTTTAAGTCATTTTCACCATCAGTGAAGGGGATGACTCTAACAAAATAATTATTTGCATGATAATATTAATAATAATAATGCCAGAAAAATTAATGCCACTGAGTACCAAAGAATGTGTGAAACAAATAGGGGTCAGGATCAGGAACACCAAAACGTGAATACTCAATTAACAATAACAGAAAAGATGTGGGGCATGGTATGTAAATGAAGGCTGCCCGGGGCCAAACGCTCTCAATAGTGAAGCCAACAAGATATTAGAAACACCCCACATGACTCTGTTTTTTAGCTCATGAGCAAATCCATGTTGAAAACGTGTTTATCTGTTCTAACAGCAAAAACAAACACGTGCCACAATGTATGTATTGGGAGGATGTGTAACTCGCACAGCATTCGGGGGGAGGAAAACGAGGCTGCGTACAGCCAGTGCTGCGAACGGGGAAGGGGGGGGGAGAAGGAAGAGAGGCAAGAAGGACAGATGCTTGAGGAGCAAAAAAAAACCCAACAAAGCAAAACAAAACAAAAAAAAACCCCACAACTTGCTAACCAGAGGTTTTTTTTTACATGGACCGCAGCATCCCATGTCCCACATGCTGGTTTCTCCAGCGGACCTGTTGCCAAGACAAATTTTTTCTTGGACTCTAGAATTTATAGGATGTGCTTGGCTTGCATCAGGAACACAGCAGTTCTTTCCCCACACAAACAGCTCTATCTAGCTAGGCTGGGTATAAACAGAAAGGCTGCTTCACTAATTATTTATACAAAGACAGAGATAGCTGCATTCTGGAAGATTCCTAGGAACTGGATTTTTTTTGTCATTTTTTTTTTTTTTTTTTCCCTGTTCTCATTGTGTTTTTGACTTTCAGGGCTGTCAGACTCCACTGAAAAAACATCTAGACCTTCATCCACAGGAAGGTAATTCACAAGTTTACTACTCTGATTCATACAGTGATTTCTTTTTATCTTTTTTTTTTTTTTTTTTCTTTGAGGTTATTCATGCTGCTTATTTGGTAGTAGAGTATTTATAAAAAGCAGGATCCTTGCAAGGACAAGGAGTTTCTCTTCATACCTGCCCCCCCCGGCTCTTGAGACGACCTGTGTGAGCGAGGGGTACTCCAGAGCCACCAGCACCGACCTCACTGCAAAAGTTAGCATTTTGAGAAGACTTTCACATGTCCTGGAAAGGCTGTGCACTAACATGCAAACAGTGGGTTTTTCAAATCAATAGGATTACTTCTATGAGTCAAGTAAAACTAATTTCATAAGTGGTTTTGGGTTCAAGCCAACTGTTTTTTGTTTTTTTTTTGTTTTGTTTTTCTTTTAAATTATGCTCCATCTCCTTCATCTTCTTTCCTCCTTTTCTCCTCACTTTTGGACCAAGGGGTTGAAATACCAAGACAGGTCTACCAAGGGAAGCAAGAGGGTAATAATTTTCTGAGTGCTTCACATACCGTTATCCTCGTCTTCCCAGTTGCGTGTAAAATATGGAAGCTGAAATATGGAATATATGAAACAACTTCCTAGCAGTTTACAGCAAAGCCACAGTGACAGGAGGTGGGAGAAGAAAGAATGATGCAGCCAGTGGAAAAACAAGGCAGGAAGCTGCTGGGGGGCAGTTACCCAGGTCCAGAAACTGAACCTTGCAAGTAGCCTTCCTTGATTTTAAGCACTTTTTAAGGGCCTGTGGGATTGGATCTCGGTTTAGACTCCGGGATTAGCATTCCTCTTGTGCAAAGTACCATGGAATTTTAATGAATACAAGTAGTCAGAATTTCTCCTGTCTCCCACAGATTTGTTTATTTACCACTTTAGAGACATGTTTAACATCTTTTTTCAGTGGTGTGTCTGTACCAGCACCATAGTGAGGCAACGGTTAAAAATCTGATGCTGAGAAAAAAAGTGGCGTCTCTGAGTCATATATTGTCCTTGGCCAAACTTATAAGTGATCTTTGAAAACCCCATCCCCAGCTAGATAATGAGATATTAAAAGATTACAACGGATACATAGGTGTGGCATCAAAGAGCCTGGTCCACTTTGCTGTGGGAGCTTTCTGCATTTAAAATAAAAGGAAAAATTAAGATGCGATTTGAGCTTCTGTTGAAAATGTACAACTATTTTTCCATTCGAGAAGGATGTCTCTAGGAACTGGATTAGCTCAGCACCTGGTTTGTTCAAAGAGAGATTTTCGTATTGAAATAACACATCAGGCCCTTTATCCCAGGTCCTCAAATGGAGTTGGGTTTTTCTCTCTACTTGGCAGAACCAGCCACTCATTTTTCAGGGTCTGTATCTCAGCTGGCTCCTTTTCTTAATTTCAGGTTTTCTGGACTCTTTTTCCTTCTTAAGTTCTTCCTTTAGAATCACAGGCACCCACCAGCAGCAGAAGTTGGGGGTGAGAAAATTTCTGAAGCTTGTGGTCTCATAACGACTAGTCAAGAAGCTTCATCCAGGCTGAGAACCAAGATGCTCAGCCCAAGCGCCTTCTTAGGTCCAAAACTTTGTGTAAGTGGTCTGTCAGGTTTTAAGAGGGCAGGCCAGTGAAGTTGTTATCAGCTTCAAGATGTGGCATAAGCTAGTGTCACTCAGTAGACACTTTGGGACAGTTTTGAGCCTTTTGTTGACATTTGCTTTAGTAAAAATTAAGTAGCTGCCTATATGAAATCTGTTCACACAGTCCTGAAAACCTGGCTGTGTTCTCTTGTTAAAGAGATCCAGACAATAACAAACAACGTGGTCATTTCTATTTCAATAACATGAAATATTTTGGACATTTGTTGCTTCTTAAAATGAATATAAATTTAAACAAATAGCAGGAAAGCCCAACAAACTCAAGCAAAAGTGAAAAATAACACCTCACCACAACTCCCAAATCCTGCTGGAGCAGTTTATATGCAGCTCATCTGCACTCTCAACAGCCCTCTGGTTCAGTTTCTGGAGCCTCAAAAATTTATTTTCTGTCTCTGAATTTGTCTCATCATGTCACAGGTAAACTTGCTGAATTTTCATCTTGAAAAAAAAACCAACCCAAAACCTGGTTTTCTTATGATTTGAAAGAGTCACTTGAAAAAGATAAAAACAAATAAAGACTTCTGGAGTCAAGCCAAGCTTTGGTAAAATCTGGCTAGATAATATATTCTCTCTATGATAAATTCAGCAGAGTGAATATTCATAGCTGAAGTAGTGTTCCCTGAAATATGAAATTTATAATAGAAGTGAGATTGTGTTCTTAACAGCCTATATGAGGCAGGTTTTTTTAAAAGCAGCTATCTAATTACCTTTTAAGTCAATTACTCTGCTTGTTCTCCTCATGACTCTATTCTCCCCAACATGTATGCACTGTTTTTCATTATTATTTCCCAAACAATAAAATAAAAACTATGAACAATCAATAGCAAAGTTCACATAAGCAGATGTTAATCTTCTCCACAGTTCACCATGCATTCAAGATAGCTATCTTATTGGCATGGGGACTGATCTTTTTGATGGAGCTTTTTTAGTTAGTAAAGTCAGTAGCAACAGGAATTGGTAGCAAAAAGTCAACTGCACATTTGAATACTTAATTTTGTGGCTATAAACAGCCACGTCACATTTCCAGCAACAACAATAGGATGGCTTTCAGCACTGCTCTACCAAGCAGGCATGTTTTCTATTTTCTTCTTGTATATACAATTAAAAGCATTCCCACCAGAGAGCTCTGCCCTGCATTTAATTCTGAAGCAGAGCATGAGAGATGTCTCTCAAAAGTCAGACCCCTGCTTTTCCTTGGGCTGAATAATGACAGAGGAGTCGAGCAGCACACTGTCACTTCTAAGGCCTCTATTAAAAGTTTGAACCCGCTGACTAATTGTCAATACTTGCCCCAGTGCACAATTATTAAAGAGATCTCTCTGCTCATGAGAAGAAAAGTATTTTTTTTTTCTTTTTCTTCTCTGTGGAAAGGTGATTTTACCTCCTGTCAGGCAAGAGATAAGGAATTGCACGCATGGGGTATAGGCCAGTTCTCCTCTTGCTCTAGGGGATATCCACCAGTGCCTGCGTTCTTGTTGAGTAATAATGAGATACCATAACCAAACAGTAGAAGATGCATGTCAGATGGTTCTCCAATAACATTAGAAAAAAAGCAGCTGATGTATGGGATATTGAAGGCAGATTAAGTTGTTAATGTATATTAGTATATTCTTAATTTCCTTTTAATTGAAAAAGACATATTGACTTTAATTAGAACCATTTCACAGGAACTGTCAATTAGCACATGTCAAACTAGTTAATTCAGAACAGAATTCTTTTAATTAGGGTCTGCTTTCCTTTAACTGTGGGGCCAATGAAATCAGCCTTTCCTTATCAAGATTTTAAATGTCTCTAAGACATACAATACAAATGTAGTCTCTTATCTATTATTAGAAGCCCATATGGATAACATTAAAATGATGATGCTGGCATTGTTCATGCAGCACAAATCAGAGTTTCCTTTATGACTGTTTGAAAAAAAGAATAAAAAAAAAAGGAAAAAAGATGGCTTTGAAGAAAGACTATTTTAAATACCCAGATTTATCCTACTTTAAAGAGACTACAAAATTTATGACACGCATGTTCACATTTAAAGTATTATTTAATACGTCTGCTCAAATAAATGGGCCTATTCAAACGTTTTGTGTGTTCTATCAGCCAAAGACACATAAAACATTTTCAAAGCATGCAGTAACGTTCTTCCCTTAAATGAACTGTAATCAAAAGGAGAAAACAGACCCGATGATTTTTTTGGGGGACAATATAAAACCAGCATTGTTAACTTTCATTGCATGTGAAGATTTAACACTGGTTGCTAATCCCGGTGGCAGCGAACACCAGCGAGCTAATGTCATCTCAGTTGTCAAGCAGCATAGAGACCCCATCTTGACTTTCACACACGTTTTCTGAGTACGCCTCGAGTTGGCTGGTGGGTCTCGGCTCTTGGCTGACGTTCTGGTGTAAAGACCTTCCCCGTGGCTTCTGGGAGCTGCCGTGTGCAACATCTGTAGCCTTGGTCAGATCCCTTCAGGAGCAAGAACAGCTGAGGAAAAACATAAAATCCAACAAAAAGATGGGAAAAGGGTGGTTGCAAAATCTAGAGTTAGTTTTATCATTCGGGGTTTAGCCACTGTTTTACTGACCTATATCAACAGAGGATTACAGAGATTAGTGAAAGGAATACTTAATAACCGAACTGTGGATTCCAAAGAGGATTATCTGGTAAGATATTTCATGTATCCTGATGCTTTGTTGAACATATTAAGGACCCGATTATGGGCCTGAAGGAACTCAACAGTAAAAGAGGCATCATTTCCCAAAACGGAGTACAACCGGGACGCGTTAATATTTAATGTGTCCTAGAAGTACACTTCGCCCAGGATCCCCGGCCACACCATTTGTTTTCCCCTAGGGTGACTCTGTCGGGTTGTAAGAGTGCCCTGTGCTGAAGTGTGTGTTAAGGTTTCCATAAAACTTTGCAAAGCGGGCAAACTTTAACGAGATGATCTGTAAAGCTGAAAAAATTGTGACCTGGGAGTTCTTCAACTCAAGTGAAAGGCTCACTCCCCTGCCAGCATGGAGTGTACCCCGAGTACAACCAACAGCTGTAGTGCTACTTTTAAATGTGATTGTAAATAGGTAGCATAAGATCCTGATATTTATTCATTAATCCTATTGTGGCCCACATTAAATCTCTGCTTATCAGTTTAAATGCTTACCATAATTTAGAACTCTTTAAGCAGATCTGAGTCACTTTGGCACCGAATTGCATAATCCAACTTCTTTTATAACACAGCAGAAACAATGCTTTGGATTTTGATCATATTTCTCAACCAACAATATATTGTTTGTTTCAAAAGGACAATTGGCAATAACTCTGCTTGTAAAACCATCCCCACATTGGCTGTGCATAGGAAGCTTGGGTAATAAGTTTGGTTTATAAAGTAAAAGTTACAAAAACTTAGGTGGCTGCCTTTATGCTCACTTATTATGCATTCTGCTGGACTTCAAATTATTGGAGTATGTGAACATATCAAACTGTAGGAAATTTTCTGATTCTAGTGAAATTTTTAGTCCTTGTAGTATCCCCATCAGGTGGGTAGTAGTTTGTCTGACCCATAACTTATGGTTGGTACAAGGGAGAGGCAGTTGTGTGGAGGGCAAGTAACTTACTCAAGCCCCAAACCGAGCCAGTTAGAAATGGAATTAAAATCAGAGGCTCCCAATTCCCTGAAGTTGCGTGATCCTCCCTGCAAACACACCAACAGGGCAGCCCACTGTGTGCCGTGCCCTTAAATCAGTGCAAGGCATTTTTTTTCTCCCCTAATTAATACTAAGGCGATTCATTGCTTAGCAGCAGCACTAATATTTACACACTTATGGATCTCGTGATTAAGTAGAAAGCTTTGAGTTCAATTAAACCTGACAGTTTCTGATAGCAAAAAGTCATTACAGGACTTCAAAAGCACTTGAACTGCAGCAAGATCTTTACAATTATCTATATAATATCTTTCAGCCTCCGTTGGCTCCTTGATCTTCCGTGGCAGGCCCAACTTCTCTGTCAACTTTGGTCTATGAGAAGTTGAACCTTAATGCATGCTATTTAAAAAAAAAAAAAAAAATCAAAAAAGAAAATGCTGCAATATACAATGGATTTCCCCCAGTCTGACATTCTCTTTGGTATATGTGCTTAATAAAAATTGCCCATGTGAATCATGTACTGTTCATGTATTGTTCATGAATCAAACCAAGAGCCATTTAAAAATGACTAGCATTAGGGAAACGTAATAGCTTTTTAACAGATTATTTAAATGACTGTAGCTCTGATTTCCAGTCATTTTATCCAAACAGCTATGGCAGAACTATCCCTGAAAAGGGAGTAACTTTCTGATTAAACTCTTTTGTTGTTGGATTTAAGAAATATTTTAGTAGAGAGAATTTCTCAATTATGCATTCATCTTTCAGAGCCTGGGCACGGAGGGTGTGACAATTTGATCAAACCCAGCTGAAAGCACTAATGGTTTGGAGGATTCATTCCCTTCTTACAATCGCGGTGAAGAAAGCCTTTAAATGCATTCAGAGCAGAACAGAGGGTTTGTTCGGGCTGACCAGTGTGTAAATCTCTTCCTCAGTAGTTCCTGTAGTTTCTGCTCTCCCTGCCTTGCCTTGCCTTGCCTTGCCTTGCCTGGCACTTTCGTAGTGTGATGCGACAGCAATGGAGTGTTTGTATGTTTTTGTGGCCAAATCATCAACCCATCCAATGCCTTGATTTTTTGCATTCCTGGCTGTATGTCTCCCCAGTGTAACTGAAACCAGCAGAGACACTCATCTGCTCGTGTGCTCTTGGCTCCTTGGCCTGGTGTTACCAGTGGATGAGCTCTCCACCCTTTCCTTCATTTCCAAGGAGGGTTTTTAGCCTTGACAGCTGTGCTCGTGTTAAACTATGACCCAAAGATGCTGTGTTCCCCCTCCCCCATTAAACTGGGAGAGTTCCTTACACTGAGTCCTCCAGACCACTGCCTTTCACTTCCTGTTGTTGTTTTGAAGCATTTTCTCAAAAATGATGGTCTTTTTGGACAACCCTCTGTTCTGCTGGCTGTTTTTGATAAAACCTGGGCATCTCTGTGTTAATGATGGAAGCTACCGAGTGGGAAAATAACGCTAAGGCACCCAAAACACAACTAATTATTTGCAGTCTGGCTTAGTAGCTGCAGACGAGGACAGTCAGCTGGTTGCCCCTTCGCCTGGAGGAAGGGGCTGGTGGACCTTCATCCGTTGGGTAATCATAGAAGAGGAACTTCCGCTCTTGTGGGCATATTCCTCCAGGTCACATTCGCCCCGCGCTACGGCAGCGTTAACTACTCCTTTATTAAACAATTCTCCAAGCATAACTAAAGCATTTGGGTTGTTAACATACATAATAAGTTATATTTAAGAAGGTTTCAAATCAGCACATTGTATTTTGCAGCGAAGTCATAAAAATATGCTAACATGATAACATCTAATGAGGGAAATGTTGCATGCAGATGTCTGTTTGCCTATTATCCCATAAAATGACTGTATATTTTTATTTATGTGAGTAACGTTAGACACAAACATGTTACCAAAAAAGCATTCATTTAGGAAATGTATAAACACAATATGAGTCTAATATAAGAAACTGTTTTAAAACACGTTTTTTAGTGTTTATAAAATGAAGAGAAATTAAAAAAAAATACTGTTCCGAAGTACAGTTTTTCCTCCCTCATGATGAGAAAGAAATATATGTTCTCAGCCTGCATATTATTTGTGATGTGGCAGCGAAGTGAAATTTGTGCCTCACATCCTGTATCCTTTACATGATGCAAAGGAGTATAATTTTATTTTTGTTTTATTTGAAGGCTCTGTCTGGGCACATTGGCCACCAATTTCATTTTTATTGCAGTGCATGGATAGCAAAGTCACATATCCTTACGTTAATGCAAAGGGCATAGGAAAGGAAAGGGAAAGTATAATTTTTGTTGTTGCTGTTGTCATTTGAAATTTCCATAGTGTCTGTGCACATTGGGTACCATTTCATTTTTATTGCACTGCACTGATAGCAATGTCACATATCATTAAGTTAACACCAAGTTAGAAAAAAAAAACCCACCAAGAAAAAAGAAAACCATATTTTTTTCCCTCCCACTATTACCATTGTTTGAAATTTTTTGCACTGTGCGAATATAATTTCTGTAGGGTGGTGGAGGTACTGAAAAATCTAATATCCAATGTAAAAAAAGGTGTACCAGTTTGTATTTTTGTCTTGCTCCATGTGACTGTGGGTAGAAAATGTAATGCTACTTCACATTTCTTATTGGTGGGATAAAGGCTTTTTCAGTATCTAGACACAGTGTGGAAGCAGCCACCTTTCAGGAAAACTGGAATAACATCAGAGTTTAGTTTCCCCAAATCAGTTTATTTTATTAAAAAGCTTATCTCAGTTGTCCTAAAATACCTTCTGTGTCCACCTCAGTGCCTTTTCACCCCTGAGTAGAGAAGGTTACCCTCACTTTGGGATGCAGAGGGTAGATCTGCGGTTGTGGTGGGCCCACTCCTCGTCACTGACACCTGTAAATAACTGCCACCAGGATGGACATGGTGCTTACCAAGATGGGGAACACTGGGCAGCTGTGTGACTGCTCCTTTTTATGTGACAGGTCATTGCACAGGTGATCACTGAGAGCAGAAGTTCAACCCTTGGGTTCCTTTGGGAAATTTGTGCCTTAGTATGATGAATCTATTGCCAACAATTGTACCAGTTTCGGAGGGCTAGAGAGGCCACCTTGTTTTATTTTATTTAATTTATTATTAACCATTCTCATATAATGTCCAACTCTGCCTCTATCCTTGACCTTTGGAGCAACTCTTTTGTAGGCCTGAAGGCCATTATCTGTTTTTAGGGAGCCACCCTCAGACAGACAGACACAGGGCTGTCAATGAGAGATGGCAAGCTCCAATATGGTCCTTCTTGGTCTACGATTGTGATAGGTCTAAGAGTTTGGGATAGACCTCACTCATTGCCACTTGGACCCTGATCTCCAGGAATAATATCCCAAACTGGGCAATGGAACTGGTGGGAGGGCTGGAAGGCATGGAGTGGCTGAGGACATTGGGTTTGTCTCATGTGGAGAGATGGAGGCTGAGGGTTGATCTCATTGCTGTCTACAACTTCCTGAGGAAGGCAAGTGGAGAGATAAGTCCTGACCTCTTCTCCCTGGTATCCAGGGACAGGATGTGTGGGCATGGTCCAAAGCTGTGCCAGGGGAGGTTCAGACTGGGCATTAGGAAGAATTTCTTTAACTTAGAGGGTGATTAAACCCTGGAACAGGCTTCCTAGAGGGGTAGTTGATGTCCCAAGCCTGTCAGAATTTAAGAGGCATTTGGGCAATGTCCTTAATAACATGCTCTAACTTTTGGTCACCCCTGAAATGGTCAGGCTGTTGGACTAGATAGTTGTTGTAAGTCCCTTCCAAGGGAAAGCTATTCTATTCTATTCTATTCTATTCTATTCTATTCTATTCTATTCTATTCTATTCTATTCTATTCTATTCTATTCTATTCTATTCTATTCTATTCTATTCTATTCTATTCTATTCTATTCTATTCTATTCTATTCTATTCTATTCTATTCTATTCTATTCTATTCTATTCTATTCTATTCTATTCTATTCTATTCTATTCTATTCTATTCTATTCTATTCTATTCTATTCTATTCTATTCTATTCTATTCTATTCTATTCTATTCTATTCTATTCTATTCTATTCTATTCTATTCTATTCTATTCTATTCTATTCTATTCTATTCTATTCTATTCTATTCTATTCTATTCTATTCTATTCTATTCTATTCTAT
The DNA here is from genome assembly GCA_013400555.1 of Jacana jacana. Classification (NCBI taxonomy): domain Eukaryota; kingdom Metazoa; phylum Chordata; class Aves; order Charadriiformes; family Jacanidae; genus Jacana; species Jacana jacana. Next base: position 53,781 of record VZTM01022254.1, on the reverse strand, counting down.
TCTATTCTATTCTATTCTATTCTATTCTATTCTATTCTATTCTATTCTATTCTATTCTATTCTATTCTATTCTATTCTATTCTATTCTATTCTATTCTATTCTATTCTATTCTATTCTATTCTATTCTATTCTATTCTATTCTATTCTATTCTATTCTATTCTATTCTATTCTATTCTATTCTATTCTATTCTATTCTATTCTATTCTATTCTATTCTATTCTATTCTATTCTATTCTATTCTATTCTATTCTATTCTATTCTATTCTATTCTATTCTATTCTATTCTATTCTATTCTATTCTATTCTATTCTATTCTATTCTATTCTATTCTATTCTATTCTATTCTATTCCATCCCAAACTGGCTGCTGTAATTCATACTTGAATTAATGGCTCAAGATTAGGAGGCTGCATCTAAGGGGCACCCCAGACCCTTTGCATTGCTTTTGCTGCATTCCCACCTGGTGCACACTGCAGATGTCAGTCCCTGCAGGATGGTCTCAACATATTTAGCACCTGTAATGTCCCCTTCTTTTCTGCCACACAATGTGTCTCATGTGAACCTTTTCGGAGCACTTGGTTTGGCCCTGGCATGGACAGACATAATGCAGTGACAATCCCAAGGTTGTCCACAGGCCTTTGGAGACCCCGTTACCTGAAGTGGGATGTAACAGCTCCCAGGGTCTTCCACTCTTGACATGGAGTAGGACAAAGAAGGATCTAGACTGAGATTTGTGGTCTACATGAACCAAGCTGGATCTGGAAGGGCAGGAGAACCTCAGCCAACACGTATTTATTGAAAGCTGTATGATACTAAACAACCACAGATGTATGTGATAGATTTTGTGGTGTCACAACAGGCTGCATCCCAATAAGCCACCTGAACACACAAATATGTAACGGATAGCATGGTTTACATTTTTAATGCATTTCCTCATGTGAGGCTTGGAAAAGCCTCCTCCTCACCCAGGGCCGCAGGCTACTTGGGTGCAACAGCACCAGCACTCCATCTTCACACCATCACGTGTCATGAAAGAGATGATAATGAAAGAAAGGCTGGCCCAAGGTACCCCAGGAATCCTTCCATTTACACTGATTTTGGGATGTCAGCACCTGTGCTGGTGCCTCTGTTCCTTGGATGGTGTCCATGACACAAATACCTTTCTGTAAGCAATGCAAGAGGTTTGGGAGCCTCTGTTCTACTATAGGGCACAACCTTTGGTGGTGTCTGTGTCCTTTTCCCTGCCTCTACTTTGACAGAAGAAGTTGTGAAATGTTCCATAGCAGGTGCTAGAGATCTAGAGTGGGGTAGGGTGATGGTTTTGGAAGAAGTGCTGGAATGGGAACACCCATCTGGAGAAGGAAACCCGGAACCACCATTTCCTCATGAGCTATGAGAGGGACAGGGGAGCACGTGTTTGGGGCTTCGTAGAGGACAAATTTTAGCCTGTTTCTAAAAGTCTCCATATGTTTTAATTTGTGTTGTATAGTTTCCTCTTGGCTGTACTGGAGTTCTTTTGTTTTATAGAGGCAAGTCCTGGAATATTTTTAAGTTATAAAAAATTTTACTTATCTCAGGGGTCCACAAATGAATGATGATTTTTTTCCCCTCCCTGGGATTTTTGCTAAGGTTGATGGGATCAATTCTCTATCACTCCTCACCTTGCATAGGTGTCCATTCCGATGCCAAAAAGGTGTAAAACCTTAGTTATCACGTGGTAGCCACATAGTGTTAGGCCACGTGCCTTTGACTGGTTGGGCTGGAGCTCTGGGATCACACAAAAGAATTTTATGCCCAGACCTCACATCTCCCCTTGAGATGAACCCCTCAAGATGGCAGGGGATATTTCAGGTGTTAAAAAAAGCCAGTTACATCTCCCACTTCCACCTTCACAGCAAAATGCTGACAAGCCTTTCGTGCCATCCTTTAAATTAGGAGGGATCATACACAGACATGCACACATGTATATGTATATATACAATTCCTTGCTTTTTAAGTCATAGAGATTATATATGTATATGATCCATTCCACATTTATACATATATATGAGGTACTTTAAAATGACAGGCTTTGGGGAAAAAAATAATATTAATCTGAAGTACTGTTATAGAACACGAACTTAATTTTTGTGAAAAGGGAGGAAGGGAGCAGTTTAATACCAGGGGAGGTCTCTTGGCAAAGAATTTAACTCTTTGTCCAGAAGGGATGGCCATATGCCATTTCTGAGCAATGGCAGTTGACTTGCTTTGGTTGGGCCTGAGCTCTGGAGAGTATTGACTGCCGAGGGGTGCCACAGGGAGTACCCAGGGCTCAGCTTTTGAGGACTGGCCAACGCGGCCAGAGGACCAGAGCTCAATCACAGAATCATGGAATCCCACAATAGTACGGGGTTGGAAGGGACCTCTGGAGATCATCTAGTCCAATTCTCCTGCCAAAGCAGGTCTTCCTAGAGCAGATTGCACTGGAACATGTCCAGGTTGGTTTTGAACATCTCCAGAGATGGAGACTCTATCATCTCTCTGGGCAGCCTCTGTCAGGGCTCTACCACCCTCACAGAAGTTGCTCCTCGTGTCTAGATAGGACTTCTTATGTACAAGTTTGTGCCTGTTCCCTCTTGTCCTGTCACTGGGCACCACTGAAAAAAGACTGGCCCCATCCTCCTGACACCCATCCTTGAAGTATTTATAGGTGTTGACCATATTCCCCCTCAGCCTTTTCCAGACTAAAAAGCTGCAAGTCCCTCAGCATTTCCTCATCACATAGTTGTTCTAGGCCCCTCATGATCTTTGTGTTCCTTTGCTGTACCCCCTCCAGCAGTTCCCTCTCCTTCCTGAACCGGAGAGCCCAGACCTGTACACATTGCTCCGACATCAGTTGTACTGTGTACTGGAGTACTCAGACATCAGTTTTGCATTTTAAGGGTCCAAGAGGCATTTGGGTGGGGCTGCCAGCAGTTTAGGGTTGGAGCGTGGGATATGCTGCCCTTGTTGACATAGCCATTACTCATTATAAATGTGTTGACATAGAAATTACCAAAGTTCAGCTTTGGTAATTTCTAACCCACATTGCAGCGGCAGTGTAGTGGGAGGAACAATAGGGAACTGGACTGGGGATACAATGCATTTTAATGAAATTCTTCATATGGTTTGATTTCTAAAGGAACTCTCATCAGCCTATTCCCCGAATTTCTGTGACAGTCACCACAAACATTGGCATGAGACTGACTTAGAATGGAAAATATTAGCAGGAAAAATGGGTTTTTCTCAGTATGTTGAATGCACTGCCAAAATCCCTCCACAATCCACCTGCAGTCTGCAGACTTATTCATTAGGGTAACCAGAGTTAAATAATCCAGTATGGACTTTATCCACTTCTCATATGCTAAAAAACTTAAAAAAAAAAAAAAAAAAAGAAGAAAAGAATATCATAATCAAACTCATATTCATAACATAAAATACTAAGGACTTTTTGTGAAAAAAATCCTCCATGTAAAGCTCTGGGATAACTGTAATGGTTGGTGATAGACACTGATCTTCAAATAAATTTAGGGTTTCTGTCAGAAACCTTATCCTTGGGGCCTTCTGACGAGCAACTCTTTTGACCTGGCATCAAACCACATCTCTCATCTCAGAGACTCTTCAATGGAAGATCTCTGCTCTCATGCAATTCTTGAATAATAACAACTTACCGTGTAAACTTCAGAGTGAAAAAAATCCTACTTCTCCTAATTTGATCATTTATGTGCCTGGTAGCTGAGACACAAACAGCCCGGTGTCATAACCTTTGGAAAATTAGAATAAAAAAGAAAAGAAAAAAAAAAAGCTGCCGACATAGTAACTAAGAGTTGGTTTTGCCCCATTCTTTAAAAATAGGACAAATTGGGTACTGAAAGTTTATAAAAATTAGCATGCTCTGGCAGATGCATTTAGAATGAAGCACAATGTTGCATAGTGTAAGTCTTGATTGTAACACCATGAAAAGACATATTTTTTCTGCACACTATATTTACCACAGTCAAATCTCTATTCAACCCTCACTCAGGCAAGACTACATTGAAGAGGGATTTTCTCTGAATTGGAGAAACAAGGATTTGGCCATATGTAGAAAGTTAATTTTCCCCCTTCATGAACTCAGGCTCTGATTAAAAAAAAAAAAAAAAGTAATTATAATTTTTCAGCAAATTAAGTTTATTAAAACCATTCAGTCTGATAATCTATATTGTCAAGTTATGTTTAATACTTATTATGAGATTAAACCACTAGAATATCTCTAGTTCAAGGAAATATCTTCAAACTTCAGTCATAAAAGAACTATATTAAAGCAAACATTCTGATTAATTGATGATGGGATGGTTTAGTGTCTAACAGCAAAGAGGAAACCTCAGACTAAATCTATTAGCACTGGATGAAATCTTGAGGTCATCACCTACCCTTTGCAGTCATTCCCCCGAATGTTTATACATGTAAATACTGACTGAAAATGAATTAATAACTTCAAGATTTAATCTGGTGCTATTAAAGTTTTTGCTGATTGTTTACTGTGTCTGATCAGCTTATGTAAATACTCTAAACTGTTGCATCGCCTGTAATTACCGGGCAATAGATGAGGTTATGGGCTAGTTAAAAGCATGTGTCTTGATCATAAAAGAAAAGGCACCATTCCACTTTCATTTCAAAATTGCTGTAAAAATGAATGCATCAAAATATAGTAAAGGACCTGAATTTTGATAGCCAATTGTTGAAGCCCTGTTAAAATCCCAAATAAAGAAGTTAGAAGTTATTTTCAAATACATAGTTTTCTTCTGCATTTTAATACTTTTTAATGCCTTTAATAAACAAGGATTGCAGTGACAAACCAAGAGGCTGATAGTGTGTCCTACAGAAGACTTGCTAATGTTCAGTGAAAAATCCATGAAACACAGAGAAAACCTGCTGGTACTTCTTTGCAAGTGACTTTTAATGTGAAAGCAAGTTTAGCTCATTTAATCTATCATGGAGTGTAGCAGAATATGACTTGATGCAAATACACAGAAAAAAATTATTGGAATGGCCCAGAAATTCAGCAGAAAGGGCTTTGTGCAAAGCTCTTTTTGTGCAGAGAAGGCTTTTTGGACAAGGATAATCTTTCCAGACATCTAGTACAATAAATACAATTATTGGTAACATTCAGGTTTCCTTTCATTGGTGAATATTAGTTGTTAAAACGGTGTTTGATAGTCTGCTGAGGGTCTGTCACTTTCCTGACATAGTAAAGAAGTGGAAAGAAAATTATTTGGGAAGAAAATTGTTGCTTTTCTGCCCGAGATTGATGATTACCTTAATTACAGAAACTGATGTTGTGTTGTGCCATTAGGTGACATCATATATTACCCAACAACTCTTCCACGGGCTCGAGGATGTGCTACAGATATTGGCCCAAGGAGAAGGACACCCACTGAACCCGGTACTTCTCTCTTTCTCTCAAACCATGACCATCAGAGCATTGATTGTAGGACAGAGAGCTCCTTGCAGCAGAATAGGAGGATAAGGACAGACCTGTGGATTTCCAGGTGATTGTCTCCTGTAAATGGAAGCATTACTCATGTGCAGTTTTCCAAGGTGTGGTCCACACCTGGAATTTTCTTCCCCTTAATCACCCTTAGAGGTGATTCTATCCCTCTGTTCTGATCTTGTGAGACCCCACAGAGCTGTGTCCATCTCTGGAGTCCTCAAGAGAGAAAGGACATGGACCTGTTGGAACAGGTCCAGTGGAGGGCCACAAAGTTGATTAGAGGGATGGAGCATCTCTGCTATGAAGACCGGCTGAGGAAGCTGGGTTTGTCCAGCCTGGAGAAGAGAAGGCTCTGGGGAGGCCTCAGAGCAGACTTCCAGTCTCTGAAGGGGCTACAGGAGATCTGGGGAGGGACTCTTTGTCAGGGAGTGCAGTGACAGGACAAGGGGTAACGGTTTTAAATTAGAAGAGGGAGATTTAGATTAGACACCAGAAAGAAATTCTCTGCTGTAAGGGTGGTGAGAGCCTGGAACAGGTTGCCCAGAGAAGCTGTGGCTGCCCCATCTCTGGAGGCGTTCAAGGCCAGTTTGGAGGGGTCTTTGAGCAACCTGGTATGGTGGGAGGTGTCCCTGCCCAGGGCAGAGGGTGGGAACTTGATGATCTTTAAGGTCCCTTCCAACTCTAATCATTCTATGATTCTATGATTCTAATAACTGATGTTGCAACAGCTCCTTGTCTGTTTTAGTGCCAGATAATCTCACTTAGTTTAAAGGATCTCTGCCAGGAACTTAAGAGCAATTGGTTTTGGTGAGCATCAAACAGGATAAGACTGGTCTCTACTGTTTTTTTGGTAAAAAAAATCACTTGAAAAACAACTACTGCAGTGATCACAAGGGAATAGTGATCCCTCTCCATAAATTCAATTTGTTCATAACCTTTTGACACGGACCATAAATAACCTTCATATATTTCACACACACACACAGACATGAATTAAATTACATGGACAATGTATATAAATATTTACTTTACCAAAATTCAAACTAAATATAAAGTGCCAGATGAACAACCCTTAATTAGCAACCGGTTAATTCCCTGTGCCAGTCGATAACTGGATTACATGCCTACCTGCTATGTTTGCTGTGCCACTCTGCTGCTTGCAGGCACAAAATGGTAGCAAAGAAAATATTAATCAATTGGCTGTTTCAGCAAAGGTTACACCAGACAAAGGAAAGGAGAGGCTGAATTCTGGCTCTGGAAAAGGCTTGTATGATTTTCAGGGGTAGTCTATGAAGTCTGGAAAAGAAGAAAAAAAATAATGAAAAAAACAAGCCATTTTTATCTCTGAAAATGGTTCTCGGTGAGTTTCTTTAATGCATTTTATTTGCACACGCAATTAGTGTGATAGTCTTAGCAAAAGAACTAAAAGGATGCACCAGAATTCCAGAGTGCTAAATCAGAAAGTGTTTATAGGAGAGACTAATTATTATTCCCTCAGCTTTACACCTAAAATCCAGGTATCCCACATGAATTAAAAACCCACCACCTGATTTTTTTCTCCAAATTCCTTTTTGTGCTTTAAAACCTGCCAAAGGCCTCCTCTCTGACGCGTCTGGGTGCTTTGTATTTTAAAATACAAAAGAAAAAACAGTGATAAGGTCTAGGGTAGAAAAATAACTGTTATAGGGACTGAAAGAAAGAAGGAAAGAAAGAAAGAAAGAAAGAAAGAAAGAAAGAAAGAAAGAAAGAAAGAAAGAAAGAGAGAAAGAAAAGAAAAAGAAAGAAGGAAAGAAGGAAAAGTACTGAAATGTATTACTTGCTTCAATGTTAGCATAACTTCTTGCTGAAGATTCAGGGAAAGGAAAAAAACCATTACATTCATAGACTATTTAATCTTTATTTCTTTTCAAAACAAAAAATTAAATACATTTCTATATTTCAAATTTAATGCAGATTTGTGTTTTCAATGAAAAACCTCTGAAATCAGACAACCATTCCCCCTGCTGGAAATGTCCATCATATTTTTTTCCATCTCTGTTGAGAATGCATCTTCTTCTACGAGAAACTGACAGTTTGTCCCATTGTTGTGAGACAAGGCAGGGCCAGGCAGCGGCTAGACTGAATGGCCATGCAAAAAAAGACGAGGGCCAAAGAAACTCTCTGCTTCTTGTACACCTTTAGGTGACAAGGTTCATGGCCCTAGAGGCTGCAGGAGGAAAATGGGCAGCAGTCAGGGAGCCTTCTCCTTCCCAGGCACAAGGTAAGGTGTGCCTGGGATATCCACCAGGCATCCTGGTGGATAAAAAGACGTTGCAAACTCAAGCACATCCTTCTGAAGCATTGGCCAAACCCATTCATGCATTTTAATGAAAAGAGATCAGACTTGCTGATGACACCTTCAGCACCAGTGTAGACACTGCTGCAGGTTTGGTATTTCCCGCAGTAATGGATCCCTAGTTGGATCACTCCACCCAGGAGGCATCTGAGCAGCAAGCAGGGTTATGACTTGCTGCCTGTCAGCTAAAGGTGGGAAGGAAAACTCTTTAGGACTATTAATCAAATGTGTGGCCTTTTGACAATGCCTATTTAATTGGGAAGCCTGATATTTGGTGGTCATCAACCCTTTTGCAACACCAACTATTTAATGTTATGTCATGACAAGTAGAGGAAACGATGGCAGCGTTCTGTAAAGTAAATAATAAAATATAGAGTCATAGAATCTTAGAATCATAGAATAATGCGGGTTCAAAGGGACCTTTAAAGGCAATCTAGTGCTGGCCCCTGCCCAGGGCAGTGACACTTCCTGCCAGACCAGGTTGCCCTAAGCCTTGTCCAACCTGGTCTTGAACCCCTCCAGGGATGGGGCAGCCACAGCTTCTCTGGGCAACCTGGGCCAGGCTCTCACCACCCTCACACCAAAATAGTTCTTCCCCACTTCTCAGCTCAATCTCCCCTCTTCCAGTTTAAAATCATTCCTCCTCATCCTATGGCTCCCCAATCAAGAGTTCCTCTCCATCTCTCCTGGAGCCCCTTTAGGAACTGGAAGAGACTTGAAGGTCTCAGTGGAACCTCCAGGCTGAACCTCCTCAACTCTCTCAGCCTGTCCTCAGAGCTGAGGGGTTCCAGCCCTCCCAGAATCTCTGTGGCCTCCTCTGGTGCCACTCCAACAGCTCCCTGACCTTCTGATATTGGTGACCCCAGAGCTGGAAGCAGCACTGGGGGAAGGGAAGTGGGGTGGTCTTCCCAGGGTGTAGCAGAGGGGCAGAATCTCCCCCTTGCTCGGCTGGCCACACTGCTGGGGATGCAGCCCAGAAAGTGGTGTGCTTTCTGGGCTGCATGTGGACATTGCTCTGTCATGTCCAGCTTTTCACTCCCCAGTACCCACAAGTCCCTCTTTGCAGAACTTCTCTCCATCCCTTCATCCCCAGTCTGTACTGATACCAGCGGTTGCCCCACCCCAGGTACAGGTTCCTGCACTTGGTCTTGTTGAACCTCATGAGGTTGGCACAGGACCACTTCTTGAGCCTGTTCAGGTCCCTCTGGATGGCATCTTGAGCGTGCCAGCTGCATCACTCAGCTTGGTGTCACCAAAATATAATGCATACGAGTGCAAATATCGAAATAAGAAATAAATCTGCAATCAACACATTTGAAACTATTACATGGCTCTACCACAGATTTAATTGTGATTAGTTAATCGCATTTGGGTCTGCCTTTCCATGGGACTTTCAGTTTTCAAACCAAATGAGTGCCATTCATGTGGAGTCAGCTAGTCCTAACTCCCGTGCCTTCATGTTTCCCCCGAAGCAGTTGGAAACACTCCTGCTTCAGCTTTATTTGTTTTAATTTCGGTTTAGGAAAGTATAAAGTTAAGGTGGGACCCCAAGAACTCAAAGAAATTTCAGAGCTGAACCTTTGCCAGGTAACATAAATAGATTAGCGCATACACTGACAGGCCAGGAGCAGTTAACAGTAAAAGATCAAAGAAGAATTTTATTTCTCCTAGAGAAATAAAAATAGCCAGAGATCCCTAGAACAGATATCATATTATTAAATTAATTAGTGGCGCAAGTGGTACATGTGTAGACAGTACCATGTGCTGAAGTGAGGGAACAACCAGGTCGGATGTTGAGTTTCTTTGTTCCTTCCTTTCTCCCTTTCTCCACTTCATTAATCCCCATGTCAAAGGAGTGCTGCTTCTGACCATACGTTTCACTGGAGTCTTATCTAGTTAATGGGGATTCTGGAAATTAATCTGGGGTACTGCAGCATAATTCAGTGGATTATGCTTTCAAACAAAAGTTCCAGACATTGCCCTCTATTTTCTTTTTCATATTTTCACCTCATTATCTCAGCTGACTGTCTTACAGGAGTTGTGATTAAAGATTTAAAGTTAACACCAGTTACCACACTACAGCTTCTGAAATACTGAGCCCATTTTCTCCAATAAGAGAGATACATCAGGAAAAATATTTTAATGACAAAATCAGTGATTTTTTTCCCCTCCATGATTGCTGTTAAAAGCTCTCAAATATTTATAGACTTCTATTACATTTCCTCATTGTCAACACTTACCGATACTCAGAACTTAACCTTTTTTCCCGTGAACCAGCTTCCCCACTCTTCTAATGTATTTTTGTTTCTGAATTCTATTCCAAGGTCACTTTTCACAGGAAATAAAAATGTGGCCTTAGCAGGCATGAAAACGATGGAGCAATTTGAGGGATTCAGTAATAGCAAATTACCAGGACTGAAAGATCTCCCTCCAGAATTCTGAACTGAGAAAATTATTAAGTACAGCATGTATAGATGGGAATATATGTTGTCTTTTTAAGATAGTAATGATAATATATAACATCCCACTTCTTAGTTGTTGAAAGGCACTAATACCATTAACTTTGGGGGGTTCAGTTTCTTTTAAAAAATGTGTGAAATTCAAGACTCATTTTGGTGCTGGGAAAACTGTTGAGTTCTTCTAGAGAAGATGATAATGCAGGAGAATCAGGACCAAAACAAAGCTGCTTCTGCCAACGGGAGCTGAATTAGAGCAAAGCAGGTAAAGGTGAACAAGGAACAAAAGCCCCTGGACTTCCCAAATTCTTATGATAATGGTAAGTTAAAAAGAGTATTAGAGGAGATAACTTTTTGTGTGTTGGAAAGAACAGACTCTTACATTGGATTGAACTGGGTATTATTTTATTATTTGTAGTACATCAATCCTCTGCATCCTTAAATTCACCTCTTTCAGGTGAGCTAAAATTGTACAGGCAAGTGGTGGGAATGGATGATCACCTCTGCTGTGTTACTTGGGACATGTCTACGTGGCTGACTGAGAAGAAGAAGGTAAGAGCCAGCTACTGTCAATAAGTTGCTTCGAGGTGCTGTCAAACTGATTTGGCCAGTGGAAGGCCATTGGGGCAACCAAGATGGTTGTTGAGCTACCTCCTTGCAGGGTGTCACACTGCACAGCCTTCTGTCTGTCTGTCTGTCCGTCCATGCTCGAGATGAGGCTCCTGATACTAAACCTGAGTCTCCTGGTTTGTCCTATGGGAGCAGACTATGGAGCCTACCAGAATGTCAGTAGTGTCAGTGGAGACCTACCTGAGGTCTGCTTATGAGGAGCATTGAGCGAGCTTGTCTTCAGGCAATCCCATATTTAAAAGAATAGCAATAACTCATTTGGCAATTAAATAAGGGTTGTTTTTTGTGTGTGTGTGTGTGTGTGTGAATTCTAAACCTGCAAATAATATAGGCATCAGTGTCATATTGTCATACTGACTAGATGTGATTGGGTGTAGGATCACATCCAGGTTTGGTCACCTTACCTTGGGAAGGACACCTTTATCACTTGAGTGACACACCTTGGGCATAGGTTTTATTTAGCGTGTTGTATTGCAAAATGAATGGCCAGACCTCAGTCTGAGACTGACTTACCTTGAATTTACCTGAAAATTACCCGAAATCTGAAAATTACTCAAAATCTGGAAAGGACAGGACTAGTTGAGTGGAAGTAGGTGAATGACAAAGGACGTTTCCTCTGTTCTACGCAGACCCACAGAACAAAAATAGAAGGGCACAAGAATGGAAAGAAATAAAGATTAATTCCTCTCTCTGGCTGGAAATCAAACTGGAATCCAGCACCAATGTCAAACATTTTGACTGGATTTTTTAACAGGGTTGGATTAGTTCATTGTTATTATTCACTGTAGCTGCTCATATAAACAGATAAATATGGGTCTACTTAAGCCAAATGCTCTTTCCCAACTTCAAAATTATACAACCGAGAGCAAAGTTTGGCTATCTAAAAGTAATCAAACCTAATGCTTCATGCTGTACAGTAACCTTTTTGCCTGAAGAGGTCAGGAAGGAAATATTTTCCCACACTAATGGGTAACCTCAGTTTTATTTTTCAGCAGTTGACATGTTCTGGAGGTACTTGCTCGTTAATGCCGGAGACACAACATGCCACTGCCTAATTCTTTGTGGCAGAGGTGTTGCTACTCCAGTTAGGGGAAAACGTTTAACCCCCTGGAAAAGAGGGAGTAGCTGTTCCCTTGGCTTCTTGGGGTAGGGCTCTATCATCCCTCCGTGGTCCTCCAGGTTTCGGTCTACTTCCTTGCACTTTCAGTCAATCAAGTGTAAGCTTTAAGGGACCCTGTAATTCTCTACCCCCTATTAATTCACAAGGAAGGCGCGGAAGTGGTGCAGGGCATCAGGCAGTGTCGTCTCTCCTGCGTGTGTAGGTACAAAACTCCTTGAGTACACCGCTGCTTAATGAGAAAGCGGGGGTGTTCTGACAAGCAAGAACAACAAATAAACCCAACAATAATGATAAAAAAAAGTTGCTATCCTGTCAAATACTGTGTGCATATCAAGGAGCCGGAATACAAAGCAGACTTAACAGCAATCACATTTTGAGTAGAATTCACTTGAATGTAACACCTTCTCCCTCTAAGGTTTTGAGTGTGGTATCTTAAGGAAGATCACACAAATTACTCATTCCGGGAACAAAGGCTCTTTCTTGAAAGCTGTCAGCTTGCTGACAGTTATGATGAGCATTTACTTCAGGCTTGTAAAACATATTAATCAAACTTGTTCCTATAGCTTCAGTCCAAGGAGGGTTAGTGTTTCTTTTAGAGAGATGTTTTACATAAGTGAAGAGCTCCGAGTACGTATACACCTTGAATTCAAACCACCGTCTGTGCCATTCATTTATTCGTAATGAATAAATACTAGTCTACACCAGGCTTAAGGAAGATTGAAGCAGTGTATGGAAATCTGTTTATTACAAGACTATTTGCCAGAGACCTATGCACCATTCATTGAACCTTGAAAAACATTTGAAAATATGGGTTGCATTTGCAAACTTCAATGTATGACATGGAGAGCTGGCAAGCTGCCTGGTTTCTACTTAAAGGATTGTCATTCTGGGAAAAATAAATTTCTCTAACTAGACAAAAGTCAATGTTTTCATGTTTTACTGCAATCAAACTGATATGGCTGACAATTTAATGTCTCAACACTTAAAATATCTGTGGATAATCAGTTACCTCAATCAATCATAACTACAAGATTTCTCTATTTTCAAAGCCTGTATACATGTGACTGAGATATTTAACAGTTTAGAGAAACCTCCCCATCTTTAATCCTTCATGATTTCTCTTGAGCTGTGCAGGGTTTGTTTGTTTTTTTTTTTTTTTTTCCTCCTTTTCTTTTTTTTTTTTTTTCCCTCCAAATACACAATCTTATAATTGCTGAAACAAAAATAATATAAAAATCCATCCCTGCGCTGCAATCAGATTTTGAAACCTTTGTGTTAATGTCCTGTTTTATTTAATTTTATGTATATTTTATAGTCTGCTTGCCTGTCAAAAAGATGTGGAAATGTGCTGGCATTCCAGCTGAAGACATCATTATGAGTGAGAAAACGCTCAAGGCTTTTTCAAAGTGGGTGCTGAAACACACGTTTCTCTTCTTTGACTCCAGGGGATGCTAACAGCTGCCCCGGCAGACAGGTATTGCAAGGTCAAAGGCTAGCAGAGCTTGTGCACCTCCAGGATTTGACTGCCAGCCGAGGAGACGGGTAGTTTCTCAAAACCAATAATAAAAATAGCAGCAATGATGAGAAGAAGACGGGGCTGACAACAAAAATGAAAAGGAACCCGCCAGAAGTGGATTCTGGGTAGCGCAACACTTGGCAGAGCTGATTTTAATATCTGACAGGCTGAGTTCACTAATCTTTGCTATTCATATTGACGTGAAACTTCATACAGTTTTAGAGATTTGTATCTATTAAGACATGCAGCAGTGTTCCTACAACAGGGGAACAAGTTTGCTAGCGCCTGCCGTTCTTCTTCCCCCGTGATAAAAATTGATATGAACTGTTTTAAACGCCTAACAGATAATTACTCTCAACACTCAATAAGGGGACCTATGGCTTTAGGGCCTCCTTTATCTTTAAAATAAAATAATAATAATAATAATAATAAACCCCCCCCTCAAACCTCAAACAACCCAAAACCCACCAAGAAGACAAAACAACATTCTCCTCTCTGCTCTGTCCTCCCCCCACCCCGGCCTTTCCGATCTACCCCCCACTCCCCCCACCCTTTTCTTTTGTTTCTTTGATTACTTGGAGCCTTGTAATCAAACTAAGCTTAGTTTCGGGACCCTTGGGGCAGTGTCTCTTAGTTCCCTGTCAGGCTGCGTTGCAAAACAATCAATCTTGCTCCCGCGCTGGCTTGGTGGAAGTGCCGCGACACGAGGAGAGAGCGGTGCTTTTGCTCTCGCTGCGAAGCTCCGATGACAAAAGTTTTTTATCAGAAGCTGACTGTATTTAGGGTTATGAATATGCAATGACTCTCATTAGTATTGAAGCGCAGGAGCTTGCGGGCTGACATCCCCCGCCACTTCTAGCTGCTGCAGAGCCGTCTAATGAATTGTCTTGCTCTTCCTCTGGAGCAGGCTGGGCTGCTACGGCTCCCCCGTTCCGAGGGGAGTTGCCCGGTTTGAGAATACTATTGACGGCAGAAATTAATTGCCAAGAACCCAGCTCTTGATTTCGCTAAACAGCGTTGAGACAGGGCTTAAATTGGCAAAACAGGAGAAACCAGTAAGCTCCACAGGAGGCAAACTGAGAGCGAGCGGGAGGACCTGCGTGTCCATGCAGGAGCTCTCCGGTGCGGGACGGGGTGTGTATACGGTATAGGGTCTTGTCATCCTACCTAGGTGTGCAAACATACGTGTTTTTATCAGCAATGGGTCTTGGAAACCTGAGATCCTGCTGATTTATCTCTTATTTTTCCAAGCAGAACACGGAGGGATAACGTAAAGTTCTCCAAATAAGCAGAACTCCCAACACACTGCTATTTGATCAACCCTCTAACGCTCTGTCTGTCCCCTTTGGGACCCTGCCAAACATTTTTCACCTCACACATCTGCAATCTTTGCGAATAAGTTACTGATAAGGATGTTTCCAACAAATGATTAAGATATCTGGCTTGATTTGTCGTATTTGAGGAGATGTGTGAGCTTGCAGAAACAAGTGGAAATGACCCTTTTTTTCCCAATTGGTTAAATTAAGTACTTTTTCCCCTGTTCGTCTGAAATTTCTTCTGACATAAAAGGAGCTTTTGTGGCTCTCTGCAGATTGTGAAGGATAGAGTAAATTGAAACGGATAATATATTCCAAGAAGAATAAGTAGCATTCTGAAAGGTGCGCGCGTACTGCAAATAATAAAGGATATGAGGTTCTCCCAAGAAGATGTCAGCCCCTCACAGCTCTTTATCCATTTAATCAGTAATGGAAATGGTCCCAGTGCAAGGAAGGAGGATCTGTTTAATTTTTACTGCGATTTTTGGCACGGTTGCTCTAACACGAGCTTGGCTTACCTCTTGACCCAACCCCAGGAGTGCCTGTTCTCATCAGCTGGAGAAAAAATAAACATAGAGAACATCTACATGTTGGGAGTATCAAATACGAGAGCAGTCTAAAATAAATGCCGTTCTGACAAAAGTGGCTCAAGTATCATACATCAAACACTTGTTACCTCTCTTGGCCTTAGTGATTGCACGTGACTAAGAAAGAGTGAGTGATAAAATCTGAAGAAAGATGAAACCAATCTGGGCCTTTTTAAAGATCATCAATCATTCCGCGCAGCCATGATATTATTAGTTCCAGTAAGCCTTGTTCTTCCATTTTATGGACATCATAAACCCCCCACCCCTAGACCAATGCTACCATGGGAAATCATTTTTATGGGCAGCATCTTAGCGTGGGCCAATCAGATCTAATCACATAACAAGCTACTGAATTATTCAACGTTCTCCCTAATTTTGCATTCTTCCTGCACTTTGCTGTCACTGCAGGGTTTTAAAAGTATGTGTTTTTACAATATTTATTAAGAAGATAACCATACGCAGGAATTTTGCTTTCTCTATGTCTTTCAATAATCGTTTGTTCCCCGAGATTGTTGCAGTATATACATTACTATATAGAGAATATTTTTTTTTCTAAAAGGAATAGCAATCCACAGTGTGGCACTCGGCTTTAGGCTCCTTCGGCTTTTAAAATACCGAACGTAGGGACAACAATAGTGAAACTATTGTGTTCAAACATAAAATATTCAGATTTACTGAGCAAACTGCATCCAGCATGTCTCTTAGCTGTTGCTATGAATACAGGGCTCACATTGTATATGAAAATATTTCAGTTTTAATTGCAAATCTGTGCAGAGATGATTTGGGGTCTGTAATTAGCACATAAATTCCAGACTTTGTGACTGCTGTGAAAACACACATTATTTATGGAACGATTATCTAAATATAATTCAGTGTTCTTTGCTTTCAACAACTACTGTAAAAGTCTGATTTAATAAAATGTGAAAAATTTCCCGTCTCTTGCACTTCTGTTTACATTATGAAGCATTCATTCCTCCACACTGCCATTTACCACTCAACCTGCCGTGGACTTTGCTTTTCAGTGGCTCCATCCTTCACTCACACCTCGGGGAGGTTTCTTCACAACCATAAAGTGCCCAGCACTTAATTTGTTTAAAACGAAAGCTTGGATTATGCAAATAGCCCTGAACTTGCCCGAACAGAGGGAGTTTATGTGACCTCCATCCCCGTGCTTTTCATCCAGGCTGGGAGTGGGGATAGATAGAAGCCCTGTCTGAGCTGGTGTTAAGCCACCATATGCAGATTTCCAGTTATCCGGACAGGGTGACTGGAAGGACAAAGTGGTCTCTTGTTCCCACCTACTTATTGTAAACTGTGGGCTCAGACACTTCTGGCTCCTGTCAACCTTTAGGTCCAACTGGCACGAAATTCCACTTCTTCCTTTTCCAGCCATCCAGCTGGTCGCTCGCACAACCTGTTTCATGGCAATAATTTTTGATGCTCTCTACTATTCTGGAGTTTAAAAGCTTATATTTTCAGGTCGTATGGCGCTGAGAGTTTCTCTTGCTGGTTTTGTCCTTGTCTCCAAGTTGAGGGCTGGAGCTGCTGGTGAAGGGGCTGGGCACCAGGTATGCACAAACACCATGAGCGCAGGTTAAAACATAGAACAGAGCTGGAGGTAAGAGCCAAAATCCATCATATGGACCTAATTTGCAGCAGAATGCAACACACATGAAATTTCTTTTTACTTTTTCCTATTTTTCCCCCACCCTCTTGGGTTGCTCTGAAGACAGTTTTGCTCTATGTGAAGGCAAACTTTTCCCCACCCTCCCTCTGTGTCTCAGCTGTGAGACACCAGTCCCCTGGTTGTTTCTGGCTGCTCTGCGCAATGGTAACCTTAATAAATGGCCACCCGAAAAATAGTTGCAAAAGTCACTTTTGACTCATTTCCCCACCTCTCCCAGGGCTACCTCCCCTTACACCAAGGGCTGTGCCTACAGGAGCATCCCCCAGCCCACCCCGTGGAGAGAGAGCAGGCGGGCTGGACACCATCCCAGTGCCAAAAATGTGCAATTTTAAAACTTTTTAGGCACGAGGCTTACCCAGGCCTGGAAGTGACACCTCCCTGTAACTCCACCCAGTTGCTGGTGATGGATCCCCATGATCCATACCTCACAGCCCGGCCCCCGGGTGTGAATTCTGATTTGAACGTCGCTATCAATATCGTGGAACACGCGAGCCGGGAAGGGAGTTATGAAGAGTAATTGAGAGATTCAGCATGAAGCCACTGAAAGCTGTAATTTAAAGTTCCAGTACTACTATTACCATTAAAATTTAAAGTGACAGAGGCCCAATTATGAACAGTTATTTTCTTAAATGAAATTGCCTATTTTTTTCCTTTTTTTTACCCCCCACCATCCTCTGTGAAGCACTCATTTCTGCCTGGCCGCCGCTGTCACCAGGGCCTGTCTTTGTGGCTTCTGGTGTCAGCGAGATGCTAAGCATCCCACCTCTGACAACGGATCGACAAGGCAATGATGCTGGAAGCTGTGCAGGGGATGGCAGAGACAGCGACTTTGCAAGGAGAAACACAAGGGGTCCAGCTGGCTCCCTGGACAAAATGAGGCATAACTTGTCTCTGGAGGAGACTCCAACCTTGCTCTTGTAAACTGGAAATGGCATCCAGGGGCAGCTGAGATGCCATCCACAGGTTTTTAGTAAAGAAAAAAAGGTTGGGTGAGACTGGAGGTCTACTCTGACAGACAAGTGGGTTAGCCCTTATTATCACTGTTTCCTTTGTAATTTTAATTTAAAAGTGGCTGGTTGATTTAGATTAGATATTAAGAAAAACTTCTTTGGTGTGAGGGTGGTGAGAGCCTGGCCCAGGTTGCCCAGAGAAGCTATGGCTGCCCCACCCCTGGAGGGGTTCAAGGTCAGGTTGTATGGGGCTTGGAGCAACCTGGTGTGGTGGGAGGTGTCTCTGCCCAGGGTGGCACTGGATGGTCTTTAAGGTCCTTTCCAATCCTGTGATTCTATGATTCTATGACAAGCCATAGTATGCAGTATAGTCTACGAGGCTGTCTACTCAAATAATACAAAACATTCTCCTGGATATTTATTTATCTGGCACTAAACCCAGATTCCCTTCAGATAAACAGGTTATATGGTCTCAAAAAAATCAGTGGGATGGATGGCAGGAAAGCTGCAGGAGTCAAGTGTTTGTGGTGGTCTCACAGTATTGGTATACCCTTCTTAATACCTAGTATGATAAGAGGCCACAAGGCCCTGAACTTTCATATGAGAAGGAAGAAACTTCTTTCTGGGAGCACAAAAACTTTTAACACAGAATCTCTTTGAAAAATGGCAGAATTCTGCCACCTTTCATACAAGGACTTCCAAAAGTCAGAGCGGCATTTGGCTCATAGGCAGCAGAAACGCGGTCTAGGAATTTAGGGAAGTAGAGCTGTGTCCTAGCAGTATCAGCCAGACCATCCAATGTATGTGCATACAAAATCCAGATCAATCAGATTGATTTCTTTTCACATTATTATCTATATAAATGCATTTTAATTGCAGAGGCGGAAGAAGGAATCCAGAGTTTTCAGGTGAGACCAGTGACACAAAAATGACCTGGGCAGTCAGTAATAAATGTCCAGGTGGGAAAGAAAATGGAGCACTTTTTGCAAATCAGATAGAATTAGTTATTTCTCCTTAGAAGCAATACCAGACTATTTTCTTAGCTACCTGTCAAACAGCTCCACATGAGGACCATGACATACCATTCTCACCTTTGTCGATGCTGCTAAACAGCATCGTGAGACGTTTTTCATACATTGGCCAACATCAGCCTGAATGGTTTTCTTTTTTAATCCCTACAACTAACCAAAATGGGAGCAAGCATTAAAAAACATCTGGGAAATCCCTCAGACCACACTAGAAAGCACTCACTAGCGGGGTGGAATGTAGAACTATAGGATAATTTAGGTTGGGAGAGACCTTAAAGACCACCTTGTTCCACCCCTGCTCTGGGCAGGGACACCTCCCACCAGACCAGGTTGCTACAAACCCCATACAACCTGGCCTTGAACCCCTCCAGGGAGAGGGCAGCCACAGCTTCACTGGGCAACCTGGGCCAGGCTCTCACCACCCTCACACCAAAGAAGTTCTTCCCTACATCTCAAGTCAGTCTCCCCTCTTTCTGTTTAAAACCATTATTCCTTGTCCCGTCGCTACATGATGTTCTTTTGAAGGCACCTCATGGGAGGTAGAAAAAGATTGCAAGAGCAGAAGACAGAAATACACCCACCAACTCACAGAATAAACCCTTATAAATAAAATCTGTGTTACCAAAAAAGAAAAAAAAAAAGCTATAGAACAGAGCAGGGAGAAAATCTGGTGACGTGGTGGATCTTTACTCCCGCTACTCCCCATAGCAGAAATTAAGGCTGTCAGTGGAACAGGTTTTTAATTACGGACTGTAGACTGCTGTCAGTGGTTATCTCTCTGCAATGCTGGCAAACTCAGGAGTGAGGGTTCATCTGCTACTTTAAATATTTGAAACAGAACAGGGTCTTGCAGTCGGAGGCCAGCATCCCTCGGTGCTGGGTGCTGTGCAAACACAGGACCAAGGCATCTGTTCTCCATGTCCAAGAGCTCATGCCACGGGGAGATACTCTACTGTCCCATTAAGGCTGTGCTGGCAGCAATGCTGAACTTTAGGGGTGAAAATCCATCCCTTATGTCACTCCAATAGCATCCATGGACTCGTATCATCACATATTTCGTTCTGAGTTTGACCTGGCCAGGGCTGGCCCTGCACTTGAAGCAGAGGGCCATTGTGTAGCATCACCGAAGCAGCTCTTACGAGCAGCATCCTCACAGCTGGCTGAACACTGGGTCCAAGTGACCTCCATAATTCAGCCAGGGCTTTCCTGTGAAGACCGGTAAAGACCGGTCCCAAGGAAGGCTAATTAGTGTTGGCCTAGCGAACGCTGGTGAATCATTCAAGGAGGGACACGTGCTCTGTGCAGATGGACAAAGCTGTGATCTGCTGCCAGACTGGAAAGAAAAAAATAAAATGAAATTTATGTTCGGCACTGTAGACATTCCTTACCTGTTTTAATTTTTAATAGAAATGTTCCTTTTTAAGTACCAGGAGCAATATGAGTTTAATATGAGCTCAGAGGACCATGCAACACAAGCATAATTGACTCGCTGCCATCACTTGCTAGATATTTTTTCCTTTCCCCTTCCGAAGTCTTAATGTTTCCCAAGTTCTTAATGGAAACAGAACATGCTAGAGTGCCAGCATTTGACACAGAGCTTACAACCCAGTAGTCAATATTGAAATTGGATTTGAATTACTGTGTAAGTAATTGCCGATAAAAAATCTGGAGTAAAAGGGCCGTGGAAAGACATAAAGCACCTGCAGGTCACGGGCAGAGGAAACCAGAAATAAAAATGTTTACAGAGGTCAAAGGTTTAAATTTTTAATTGTTATTGTATCAGGGAATGGAGGCCACTCTTACATGTGTGGCTTTCCTCAGCAAAATCAGAGTTTGTCTTCCATGGAAGTTTGGTATCTTTCCACTAACCAGTGTCACAACTGAAGAGCCAAACAGACGAACAATATTTACACTGAACCTTTGAACTGCTGGCCTGATACTATCACTCTTTTTAATCACAAAGCAGCTCAGTGTTTAACTAACCTTACTTTCATCTTCTCTGCCTCTGCTTGTGCTGCATTTACCCCCATCTGCAATAAACAAGGGTGAAAGCTGTAGCATCCTGAGGACTGACTACAACCTGTCCTCCCCTTAATGACAGGTTTATGCAGTTCGTCAAAAACCATCATCTGAAGAGAAAAGATTGAATCCAGTGGCTGCTGAATTGGATGTACCATGAGCTGAAGTAAAAGCAGGGAGATGTCTGTGCTTATTAGGGCCTTGCTAATAGAAGAAGTCTTGGTGTCTTACTGAAAGGCAGCTTTACTGTCATCTGTGGTGTTTTCTGGAAGCCAAAGCTGTAAAAATGACTGAGAAACTGTATTTACTATATTTGCTATGCAAAAACCTCATAATGGTGCTTTCACTGGGAAAAGAACATCGCTACTGAAAAAAACCCCAAACCTGGAGCCACTCCCGATTTTAAGGGGTGGATTAGGGAAGATGAAGTCATCACATCCTCACCCAGGAGGACTAACAATGCTGTGCATTGCACACAAAGCTCCCCACCAGACTGATGGTTCTGTTAAAAAGTTCAGTAGTGATGGTGTCAGCTGGGATGTAACCCGCAGCTCCCAGTTGGGTTTCAGGGTAAACAACGTGCTGGGCAGAACCAGAGCTCCTCCAGTCTCTAAGAGAGTGGTTTGGGGTGTGCTTTTTCTTTTTCTTTTTTTTTCTTTTTTTTCTTCTTTTCCTTTTCTTTTTCTTTTTCTTATCACAGTTTTTAGCAAAAAAGCAAAGCCAGAACAAAAATTGATGATTTTTTTTTGCATGTTTTTTTGCAGAGAAGGATGGCTTCATCACTGTTTCCTGCAAACAAGTCTCAGTAAGTGGATAGGAGCAGTATAACTCAGTGGCTTTTAGGTACTACCCCTTACCCATAATGGCATGAAACAGAGAAGGAGGGGATCTATGAGCTGAAGTCTGGATTTGTGGTTCTGTTTCCAGCTTTAGCAACAACTTTTCTGGCATCCTTGATAAGGACTTTCCCCCTTCCCTTCTGCCTCCCCCCCATTTCACCTTAAAACAAGTATTTCAATAATTTTCCATTGCGTGTTGAGGGAAGGGTCTTGATTTATGCAAGCACAGTGCTTCGAGATCCTTGTAGGAAAGGTAGAAAAGGAAAGCTGCAATTGGAGATTAGCTGGCAAGTAGCACCAGCTTGTGGTACCACCACCTTAGGGTGATGCCATCACCTCGCAGCACACCCTTTCCCCCTTTTCCATTGACAGACCTGATAAAGACATCTTTCGCACAGCGGCAGAGGTGAGCACGGCCCTCAGAACTGTCTCTGAGACAAAAGAAAATGTTTTCTTGTGGAGAAAGCTCATTAACAGTCTAAGCAACGATGGAATCAGCACTTGGGGTAACTCCAAAACCACCTACTCACACTGGCGAGGAAGAGAGTCAGAGACAGATCCTGGTGGCAGGATAATATTTCCCCTGGCTTGGCTTGTGTGATTTATGTTCGCGGCTATTGAAAGCAGAAGAAAGAAAGGTTTCAAAGCTGTGTTTGTATTCCCCAGCAGAGCTGTTTGTGATTTCCATTTTGTAGGAGCTTTTCATTTCTCTTTATCCATTACTAGGCAGACAAAAACCAAAGACTTCTCCTAATTCTTATTCCCCTCCGTTGACATCACCACCAGATATAAATTTGGGAGAGCTACTTGCAGCATTGGGTCCAATTAATATGCTGGTGTTGTCCCTGGGCTGGAGAATGCTGCACATGTTATCCTGCTCACCGTCCCTTCAGCAGAGGAACTGGAGAGGAGAAAGGAAGGAAAGGAAATTTTTAACCTGTTCATCAGCTTCCCTCTCTCTGCACCGTGCCTTTTCTGCCAGATAAATAGAAAACTGGGACGCGTGCCAGTTAACACCTTCGTGAACAATAAAAGGCCTGTATCTATGAGATAAGCGAGTGGGCACTGCTCTGAGGCTTTGAGTTTATGCTTCGTTTATGCTTCTTCTTGGTCCTATTCTTCCCTTTGTCCTTTAGTTTATACAAACGCACTAACACACGGAGAGCACTCAGGCAGGAGAGGGAACAGGCTTGCCTCCCAGTGCAGGGGATGTGGAAGGGGATGAAGGAGCTGTCGTTAAAAACACCTTTCACTTAACCGCCTGTGCATTAGGAGCGCCCTATGAGGTACCGCCGGCGACAACACTGTCAGGGGCAAGAGGTGCTTGTGAGAATCGACATCAGTTTGGCCCTAGCTCCTGAGAATTAAGCACAGACTTAAGACAGGAAAGTCCTCACTGGAAGCTATTTGAGACAGGATGCAAGACACCCTTTTAAATATAAGTGTATGTTGTTCCTGATAAAGACTGTGTTTTGGAAATTTAGTTTGCGTGTACATGGCAAAAAGAGGACAGCAATAGAAGGAGAGGGAATGGCTTTAAGCTGGAGCAGGGTAGGGTTAGGCTGGCCATGAGGAAAGAATTCTTCCCAGCAAGAGTGGTCAGAGCCTGGACTGGGCTGCCCAGGGAGGGGGTGGAGTCCCCATCCCTGACTGTGTTTCAGAGTCATTGAGATGTGGTGTTGGGGAGAACTTTGTAGAGCAGGGCTGATGGTTGGACTCAATGATCCCAAGGATCACTTCCAACCTGAATGATTCTATTATTCTATAATTCCTGTACAACTTTAATTTTAGCCCCAGTACCCAGGTATAAAAGGTGATTTAGACTGCTTTCGTAAACATGTGCTTGGGCTGTATCTGCACTGACAATATGCTTAATGATGAGACTGCTCTAATGAGCCTGAATGACATGACTTAGAGTTCCTGGTATTGGGACCACTGGGGCACTGGTCTCCATGCCATGCATGGCTCTCACAGGAGGCAGCCAGAAGCACCCCAGGGTCTCTCAGTGCAGGACCAGGGATGGGACCATTCTGGTGGTGGTCTGACCTGAACCCTCAGCACAGACCTGGCCATAATGCTCTGTAGGACCAGATCCTGTGTTTAATGCAGTAGGGGAAATCTTGGGGCAGGTTAAATTGCCAGACGCAGTGAAACGATAACAGCTCTGTCCGTGGGTGCCCAGCTGAAGGCATGGGTGTTCCTCAGTAACACCAGGCTGTAACCACACGTGGCAAGGTGGACATGTAATGAGAGAAAGGAGAGAAAAGCTCTCCTTCATCTCCCACTCTCTCGAGCCACCACCCTGCATAACCTCTTGTAGCTTGAAGCAAGAGAAGAAAGTCAGCGTTTCGCACCCTCCGACAGCTTTGACATGACAGGTATGGTATTTTCTTACCCACAGAATTGCCAAGGAAATCCGCCCTAGCAAAAGTGCAAAAGTTTTCAGTGTAAGGAGGTGGGGTGCAAAAACTGGCTTGTAGGCAAAGGTTGAAATGACTCAATCTGAAACAAAATGTAAAGCAATTACTGCTGGGAAAAAAGAAGATCATGCTGACATTTAAAGGCTGCAGTGATAGTATCTGTCCCTTCCCAGGCTGACATAAGCAGCCTTGATTTGATCCCCCCAAATGTTTTGGGATTTTCTTCCCCTCCCTTTTTTTATTTCCCCTGATATTTAGGATATCCTCTATTTGGAGGTGGGGGGCAGTGGGATGGAATCCTTTAACTTCAGTTGTTGATGCAGAGAAATAATTGCCACCCCAGAAAGGTAATTACATATGCCATTGTTTATACACATAATAGGCCTGGAAAAGCGTGTTCTGCAGACAGAAAAAAAAGAAAAAAGAAAAAAAAAAAGAAAAGAAAATAAAAATCCTGCTTTCACATCGGGGCGGAACACTACGTAAAGTGACAGATTGCCACAAACAGCATTCAAACCCTTACACATTACTGGGTGATTTTTCTTCTGGGGAAGAGGGGGAAGGGATGAAGGCTATGGAAAAGGATGGGGAGAAAAAAAAAAAAAAAAAAAAAAAACCATTT
>VZTM01022254.1:14910-27875 GCA_013400555.1 Jacana jacana | reverse complement strand
GTAAACAATTCAACATTTTCATTGTTCTCTAAAAACTAATAAAGAGAAACAAGCACTTTTCATTCATCTTGAAGTAATTTTCTGTCAGGTTTGAGCCCCTTGTGGCCTACAGCTTGTGCATTGCTGACTGTGTGATACAACAACTATTTCAATTTATTTTACAAACTCTGGCCATTCACATGTCAGTTAGTGTTCACCAAGCCGGCATCTGAAATTGTGCAGTTAACGAGTTTTACAACATTTCTATCAAGAGAAACTGTTTAGCATAACTGACTCTTAAGGAGTTATTATACCTCTAAAAATCCATTTTAAGGGGCATTATTTAAATAAAATAGAAAAACGGTTCACTGCCTTTTAAAGGGGCTACAAAAAAAGTCCATCAGATCCAGTGCAGTAATCCTCAGCTTAAAGCACTCTTGAGAGCACTTCTGGGAATTATCAGCATAATGAAATGTTTTGTGAAATGTCCAGATAGATTCCTCTACTCAACAATTTTACTGCACCATATTTATTTTCCTCCTAGTTTTTAAAGAAGTGAATTACTTTTTTGAGGGGATGACTCTGCATTGTGCAGATTAACTGAACACATTATTGCCAAGGCTGTAGGATAAGTGAAGGGTTCAAGTCTGTGTGCAGTCTATATGCATTTGCAGGGGAGGGGGGGGGCGGAAAAAAAGTCAAGCCCTTTATGCTATACTCAGCTCTAAAAGGGTTAAATCACAATGAGGCTTATGCAGATTTGCATTTCTCTTGTACTGCATTTTTCCCATACTCTTAAACAACTTTGTTACACAATGGCACCTGTAAAATGCTTTATTGAAAACAATTCTTAAGTTAATTAAACAAACAAAAAAGCTTATAAAACTGAAATTTGGTTTAAAGTGCTCTGAAAAGGAGAGGTTTCTGAATGTTAACCTAAAGAATAGATATCTATCTATTAACCGTGGTGACCAATGATCCAAAACTGCTAATACCAGGAGTCCATAATGGTAGAAAAACCGCAGCATATGAGTGAGTCAATCTCAGCAGATTAAACCACCTAATGGAGTAAAACCCACGTCTGCCATGCAAATTACTGAGTGTTTCCTCCTAAAATGAGCACTGATAAGAGGAAAAATGGCACCAACGTACAATTACAGATCCAGGTCGTACAATAACCCGATGTACATATACAATGTGTGCGGTTATAATGACAGCACGTACGCAATGGACTATCTGGCATTATTTGTTCAGTGTCACTTCTACCTAGTTCCACTAAAGGCTTCAGGATTAAGTGCCAGCAAGCAAAAAACAAATATATTTGTCTCAGGCCTTGAGTGTTTTTCCAGCGATTCTAAGACAGGGTGCCTAACGTTGTCCCTGCTGGAGATTGATGGATAAATGTTCTGTAGCTTTGATCTACACGACACTTGGACAGTAATTTGTGGCCTTGGCACCTTCTCAGAGCACAGGCATAACCATTCCATGAGGTATAACTTTTCCACAACCACGGCAAGCCGTGTCTACGGTGTCCTGCCTATAGTCCTATAGGAGTTCTGTAGCAGAGCCACAGGAACTGTCTCCCAGGGTCTACTGAGGCAGAAATGCATGCAGAATGTCTTCCAGATTGAAAAATCTATGACTGATCAGTGATATTGAGGTGGTGGACACTTTCCTAACAACTGGGCTACAATGCAGTTTTGCAAGTTGCTGAGCACTTTGGCTCCAACTCTGCACTGTCTTAAACACACAGTCACTGCCAGAGCTGGAAGCCCCATGGTTAAAGTGCTGGGCTTACTCATGACTGAAAGCTTTGATGAAGTGGTGTCATGCTCCTTAGTGCTTTGCTTCACACCTTGACACAGAAAAACACATAAGACAGGAAGGTTTTTGAAAATATATTCCTCAACTTTACATTAGAATAAGTGGAAAACTTAGTGGCACTTAAATCATGTATGGGTGGTGGGACTACTGAGAGGTAAGGAAGGATGAAGGCTACCAGATTTCTACATACTAAAGATTTTGGGCAGTGACATTTAAAAGCACCCACTGAACAGAGAAAAAGTGTGTCCAGCTCCAGAGAGCAAACCAAGGAGGGACAAGACCAGAAGTGAATGCTCATCTTGTGCAAGACTGCTAATATGGGCAAAAGAGTTGAAGAAACAAAGAACTTGGTCCTAATGACACTTTCCAGTCTTCTGTCTGCATCCAGGCTTAGTTATTCCTAGCTTTCTGTGCGGCCAACAAGTAGATACTGCAGCTGGATCATGAAATTTCTACTGGAAGGAAGTAGAAATGAGTCATTAAGACATCCTACATGGTCCTCCTGTCTTTATAGCCTGTCTTTTCCTCTTGACAAACCCCACGTCTTTCTGCTTCTTGGCCTGAGAAGGACTTTGTTGTGAAACTCAGAGCTCTACCTGCAACCAAGGGCAGGGTCAGGAGCTCCAAAATGAAAATGAATGGATAACCACAAATTTGAAGACCTCAGAGTGTTCTGCTTTGCTGTGTACTTCCACCGAGGAGGAAGGCAAGGATGGGAAGCAGCTTGACTGCAGTCATGTATTTCAGCAGAGCTAATTACAACCATGTATTTTCCATAAGTTTAAGTACTATGGCAGTAGGATTTCTTTGTCCCCTCATTATTTATACATAAATATTTGGCCAAAAATGGAGGTAAATATTGTTCAAGCCCACACGGAGGTGTCACTGATTTTCTGTTCCACAGTGGAGGGTCTTTTCCTTCTGGGGAAAAATCTATGTAAAGCAGAAGAAGAAAAAAAGAGGGTGAGTGTTAGGTATGACATATTTGTCTGTGATAAATAAAAACTCAATAACTAACTTTTTTTCTGTGACCAAAGCCTCGAGGCTTGCTCCACTGATTTTTCACTTGTTCACACAGGTTCAACTTTTTTTTTGCACAGTTATTGTTTCATTCCCTTTTTCTCCTTTTTCCAAAACGATCGGTTTCCACCCACCCCCCAACAAGCCACGTGCCACCTCATTTGCAGGAGGCTGCAGTAGGGCCTGGAGGTTCACGGGCGTGAAAGGGTCTAAGCTGGGGTGGGGACAAGCTCTAGCGATGTCCTCCTGCAGCTCTGTGTGGGGTAAAGTCCCTTCCAACAAGTCGTGGGTGGGAAGCACCTTGGCTGAGTGTATTTGTCCTCAGCTCAGTGTTGCTGGGAATAGGCTGCTGATGGCTCATTAATTATTCCACTAAAACCCAATTTGGCAATCCTTCATCCCACAGTGAAACCTGCAGTTTGGACACCTCGAAAGTCTAAAATACGAAAGAAAATTATTTTTTTTTAAACCTCTGCCTAAATGCACAGGCAGTCTTTTGGTTCATATTCCTCTGCGCTGCTGGGATAGCTGTTTTCCACCCTGATTCCCTGAAAAATACTTCCCTTTATTTAGGCAGGGAGCTGGGTCAGTGGAAAGCCACATAAGTGCACTCTTCCTCCCTGGGGGCTTTGTTGTCCTTGTTAAAACCTTTTCCCTGTGAGAAGGCTTGTGAATGCTTTGCAACACTGGGACTGAGCTAAAAGAATAATGTTAGTGGCACTTGAAACTATTAAGACAGTAATAATTTAGGTTTAGGTAGGCGAGTCTGTCTTCCCATTGCTGTTTGGAACTGTTCAAAACCATACAGAGAAGACTCAAAGAATCAAACAGCCACAGCGTCAAAGCTGCATGGTGAAGAAGATATTTCTATTCACAACCTCTGTCCCCAGTTTGGTGACAACCTAAATGCCAAATTCCCCTGTGTTCAGCCAGGCTGTGTATCGGGATAATGACATTCAAGTCCATATCAGTATGGTACTACCAGTAATAATATTGAAAGTTTTGTTCTTTTGATAGTAAAACAAGGAAAAAAAAGAAAGGAAAAAAAAATTAAAAGAAAAAAATGTAAAACTTTTTTTTTTTAATTTTAATTTTAGCTTGTTTTTTATATATTGTCAAGTGATTTAGGCCAACTTTCCTTGGCCTTTTGGGTTGTGATGACACAGCTCTTTGCCACAGGGCTGAAACTCCAGTCACAGACTTTTAGAACAGTTTTGTAAGCCTGTAGACTTGAGGCTGGTCAGTGTAATCACCAGTGAGAGCTGGAGATGCAGGTAGTTAGCATTAGCTAATTGCAGCTGAATTGCTAAGGGTATGGAAGAGATTATGAACTTTGGAACAGAGCAAGAAGCTGTTTGGACTGGTACCTCACCATGGTCAGGTACATCCAAATGATGCGTGTGGCATGTTCTTTTGCAGGCCATAATATGCCTGTCGAGTCATTAATACCCAAGCCAGCTACCAGATGTTTTCCCATTTATTTATGGATCACTTCTGGATCATTGGTTTTGCCCATCCTCCCTTCACCTTCTCTTTCAGTCGAGTCAACCAAGACTCACTACAAATGGACTAGTTTCAGCCTCACGACTGTCCGTTGCTGTAAAAATACAAGATTAGACTTGAATTGACTCAAACCCACTTGCTACTCCAAGGAGGTCTGCTAATTTTAAAAGATGGTATAAAAGCATATGTAAAAAGCCATACTTCCATAACCAATTGCACCAACCATAGAGAATAGAAACAACATGTAAACAATTACCATTAACTAAAAAAAAGTCCACGAACACAGCCCACCACAACAGACTGTAGAAATGACTCTATAAAAGGAGAAATAAAAAGCAGGGTGGGTCCTATCCTACAGAAGGAAGAGATGAGTGAGCAGAAGAAAAAGAGATGTCCACTTGGTGAACCTGGAAGGTAAATGGATATACTGGAATCTGGGAAAAAAACCAGCACCTCAGTTGACTCAAAATGTGCAGAAACAAGGGAGATTTTTTTGAGCGGCAATGACACTGAGGACTAATGCTCCTCTGCCATCAGTTGTTTGTGGGTGATTTGACTGTGGGGTGGACATTCATGGTGTAGACCTGGAGTGGGGCCAGACCCACAAGTACACTCAGAAACTGAGCAAAACAGAGGAGCAGAACAGAGGCTTTCAAATTGTGTGATTTAATAGATTTCTGTCATCAAAGTGGTCTGGGACCTGTCCTGGTGTATGAGAAGCTTTTGACAGCAAGTTGACAAGGAGACTGAGCCAGGCATCCCTGGGGTAGACCCAAGCCTTGTCCTTTCTTTGTCATCTTGGCTGGCATCGGGACTGCTGAGATATGTTTCCTCGGGGAGGAGAACACCCTGTTTGTTTGGGCACTGCCATTTTCCTTCAACTAAACCACTGTTTCTGCTTCCACCGAGTGCAGGATTCACATGCTTTCATCTATCTGTGGGGAATTTTCTTCATATGAATAACAATGGCATCATTGATACGGTGATTTCCTTAGGAAGGTCTTGCAGTAAGTTTGCAAGGCAGACAGAAGCTCTAGCTAGCAATCACTCGAGCAACAAATAATATCTTTAATGTCCTGGAATGCCAGTGCTTGATGTTTCAGGAGCAGCTTTTATTTATCATTCTGCATGTCACCTACCTACCTCAGATGATAGTGTTAGCTGTTCTTTCCAGATGAAAGGCAGAAATAAAAGTCTCTCCGTATTTTAGAGGCAGTTCAAACAGATATTTCTGCATTGTGAGATTCGAAGTAAAAACCTTCTGAAACAGAAGAGGGGAGCAGGCACTTAATTAACCTTTGGCAACATCTTGCAGTCAGTCAAAGTCTACATTCATGGCCCTGTTGTGCCACGGCTCATGTGGCAAGGTCCATTTTCGGGGTCCTAACCTAAAGCTTGCCAGGCAGCTGCCTCTGTGCTCCTGTGTCCTGCAGACAATGTCACATGGAGTGGTGTAAGAGGAAAATGCAAGGGGACCTATCAGTCATTGCCCATTCTCAGCTACCAAAGGTCACCCTATAGTATACAAGTGAACTGAAGCAGATGTCTTGAGTGGTCTGAACACATTGAAGGCAGCAGACATTAACTTTAGTGGGTTTTAGACTGAATTCCATCTTGTCTGTCAGAGGAAACATGACACTGGGTAATTCACTAAGCTCCTAATCACCTAGGATCTCCAGTGTGTCAAGGAAGGGGAGAGAAAGAGAATGGAAAAATTTTCCCCCAGATGCTTCTAAGAATATTTTCTTCACTATAATGAGAGCTTGCAGTTTATGATCTGCTTTTGCACGAGTTCAGCTAAGGGTGAAACATGCATTTGCAAAGACTCATCTGTCACCTGTAGCCTACATACATGAAAACTGGGTCTACCTATTAAAGCGCGAGCATCAGGTCCAAGTTGAACTTCAGGACTTCATAAACATGGTGTAACAGCAACACAAAAAAGTCAGGAAACACCTGAAAACCAGAAGAAATGAAATAGTGATTTGCTCCATCGAAATATGCATAAGTAAGCAAAGTGCAACCTTTAGTATTTTTTTGTTGTGCTGTTCCACTTCATAGACTCATAGAATCATAGAATGGTTAGGGTTGGAAGGGACCTTAAAAGATAACCAGTTCCAACCCCCCTGCCCTGGGTAGGGATACCTCCCACCAGAGAAGGTTGCTCCAAGCCCCATCCAGCCTGGCCTTCAACACTTCCAGGGATGGGGCAGACACAGCTTCTCTGGTCAATATGTCACAGTGTCTCACCACTCTCACAGCAAAGAATTTCTTTCTGGTATCAAATCTAAATCTCCCCTCTTCCAATTTAAAGCCATTGCCCCTTGTCCTNCAACACCCCACAGCAAAAGCACTACTATTGACTGAGACCCCTTCTCTACCCGCTTCGAGCGCTCCTGTGTTTGGCACAGGAACTATGCCCACTTGAAGGTCACACAGCCCTACACAGCCCCATTATTTTGTATTCCACACCCAAGAGTTGTTGTTATGTATTCCAGCTCCCTGCTTTCCCAGCCATGTCGGTCCTTTAGTAATTTTGCAGTAAAGTCTGACTTTGGTCAGTATTACGAGGCCTGGATTGCTCACATCTTCATTCTCTTCGAGATGGTCACCCACAGATCGTCTCCTGTGACCTACTGGCCACGCTTCTTTTGATGCAGCCCAACATGTGGTTGGCTTTCTGGTCTGCTATCGTGAACTGCTGGCTCATGTTGAGCTTCTCATCCACCATCACTCCCAAGTCCTTCTCCTTAGGGCTGCTCTTCAGCCATTCTCCACCCAACCTGTATTTGTGCCAGGGATTGCCATGACCCAGGTGCAGGACCCTGTGCTTGGCTTGGTTGAACTTCATGCAGTTTGCACTAGTCCACCTCTCCCGATCCCTGTGGATGGCATCCCTTCTCTCCAGTACATCGACCGTACTACTGAACTTGGTGTCATCTGCAAACTTGCTGAGGGTGCACTCATGTCTCCGACTTGAAAGGCCATAGGAAAAATATTGCCCATTCAGACATTAGCATGCAGATCTTTGACACAGGGTGCTCTTAACTGATTTGCCCAGTTCCTGGGAGTGTATTTTCCAACTGCACGTCAAAAACCACTCACTGTCGGGAGCTGTGCCTCAAATTTATCACATCACGTGGTTCTGCGATGCCGCAAGTAAAGTATTTGCTAATGAATGTTGTTCTGAACAAACTCTCTGAGAGGCGTAACGCTCTTAAGAATGGTCAAGTGTTACAGTCCTGCCCATGTATAAAATATGCATCCATTTACCTAACTTATTTTACATCTATTTCATCAAAAAAACTGATGCAAGTCTTTCACATGGAGTGATAAATAAATTTATTCTGGGTTTATACTAATTTATGAACTTGCTCGGTTACTGAGTTTTACCACATTTAAATCTAAATAAACATGTTCTTAATGAGGTTATTAAAATGACAAACTATTTTTATAATAGCAGTTTCACCAGTATGATGTAAGACAAGGTCTATGTTAGGATACAACAGGAAAGACAAGTGGTATCAACCAAATGCATATCCATTGCCATCCACTGGTTTTTTTTTTTTTTAATCACAATTGACTGTCTCTGTGTAAGATATTGTTATATTGTTTACCGCAGAATGGGTCTATTCAGGGTGTAAAAGGTGGATGCATGGCTTTCTCAAATTCCTGTGCAATAATTCCTATGTAAACTCTGAAAATGTAACTGATGATATGTCAATGATTACTATACAAAGAGGTTGAATATTACAGCTAATTTCCTCACTGAAATCCAATCCAGGGATTAGCAACAATGGGGAATCTGTTTTATTTGCATTTAATTTGTACCTTCACACTATTATCTCCCATGTTTTAGTTTCAGGAAATGTGGTCTCAGGCTATTATAACCACATTTCATGCTGCAGTTGCACTGTTATTTGAGCTCTACGCTTGGAAAGGACTTACTGAAAAAATAAAGCCAGCATACTTTATTTTAATTATACTAGAGCTGTGTCTAAATACAAAAAAATACTACAGTATATATTTAATATGGAGCACAGATTAACAGTTTTATGAGACACAAAATCTATCTATATCATTTTCTATTTACAAATCAGTTATATATCTTTCAACAAAACAAATGCCTATAGTGTAAAAATGAATAAGGAGAGCGTCAAACTAGCAATCACGTAAGCAGTAAATAACATCTTAATTGGCCTGGAATGCCGGAGTTTGATTTTTTGGGGACTAGCTTTTATTTATTGATCTATATGGCATATTTATCTTCCCCGTGATTTGTACAAGTCTATTCCCTTTCCTTAATATCGGATCCATGTATGGTTTTATATTGCAAATCCCATCTGGGGAAACAGCCAAGTAAGAGAAGCACTGTTGCTTCTGAAAAAGCCATCCATTTAAAAGCTTTCACTGAGGCAAGGATAACTCTGCTGCTTTTACACTTTGTCTCCTGATGAGAAAAGGAAGGGGACAGAAGGAGAGGGAAGAGACGCCGCTATTGTGCAGTTGCCACCCAACACATGCTTGAGCGTGAGTCCTTTACTCTTCGCCAGCTTGGCAGCAGCAAGAAAACCCAGAAAGGTTCCCTTGGACACTGGGAAATGCCTCTTTAGTGCTCCTGCCTAGGTTCTGTTTGCCAGCGAGGGACAGAAATGGGCAAGGTGGGCTTTCTGCCTCCTCTGCAAGCGCTGGGTTCAGTTCTTCTCGGCAGCATTTGCGCAGATTCTTTCTCAATACTCCCCTCGTATTTCAGTATTTTGGTATTCCCCACCCATGGCGCTCTGCCGTGCAGCTGAGAACAGGCAAACTCAATCAACCTCAGCCTGGGGCGTCCACCTCCCTGCTGGGACATGGGTGCCCGCTGCTGAAGTCAGCAGTGGAAGGGAGAAGGAAATCCATCGACCGCTCTCCTGCTCATTATGAAAATGTTGTTGGGGATGTCACCACCCTGCTGGAGGCGTTGCCTGGTGGTTTTGCCCAGGATTGGTAAGGGCCGGCCCATCAAAGCACTTCTGCTGAGGATGGTGGTGGAAGGGAAAAAAGTTTACAAACAGCAGTGTTGCACTCCCCTGACTTCCGCTCTTCGTGGAGGCGATGTTATAAACACAGGAGAGATCGTGCTCTGATAGCTGTCATTGCTCCAGTATAACCTTAGCTGTCTGGAAACGAGCTAATGAAATTTTTTTTGGTGTGTCTTTTAGAGAATACATTTGCATTTGACATAATTAGTGGTAGGCAGATCCAGCTACATCCAGGGGGAATCTCAAGACAACTGCTTTGCCGACTATTAGTGCCTAATTTCTGAATGTCAAACCCTGCACATCTTAATTTCTAGAGAATAAGCTCAATTGAACTTGCTCCCCAGTTATGCAAAAAACTGCTCAGATAAAACCAAGTGGACACCAATGTAATGAATGTGGTTATTAAATTGTTTCAATTGAAAGAACCCTATTCTTACACCATCATAATGGGAACAATTTATCCCCACTGATCGGCCTGTCTCTTTTTTCTGAGCTCTCTTTGATCTTGAAGCATATTGCAGTGGTGTGTCCTATTGAAAAGCAAAACTGGGGCAATTTTAATGCTTTTGTACCTTACCAGTGCTCTATTTTTTCGCTGTTTAAAAATAGCTGTTAATTATAAGTGCAGTTTAAATGTCTCAAGTGACCCAGAAATGCAGGTTGGAATGAGACAGATTGTGTGTCTCATATAAAACAGATGTACTTTCACAGAGCAGTCTGAATTCAGCCCTCAATATGTATCTTTCTCTAAGGTTATTTCAGTCAGGTATTGAGCTTGTCTAGCACTAAGCTATAAAATCCCCCACATTTTGAACAATGAAGAGAAAACTGGATCTATATTTACCTCAAGAATAAAAAGCCTCTTTTTTTCTGTGTGGGTGTATTTTGCTGGAAGTGGTTGATGGGATGAGGGCATTTCCCTTCGACTTCGGAGACCCAGGAGACCAGATGCCTCATTTAATCTCCACCTCTTCTGCCTCTTGACGTAATAAGCCCATGCTTTTAAAGAACATTTAGTGGTAATAAACTTTCAGGAGCGCCTCTTATTTCAACTGGATTTAGCACTGCACAAGTACCAGTCATACCTTGCAGATATGAAATTTAAAGATTTTCTCTGCATTTTGAGTGGCTCAAAGAAGTATTTCCCTCTCCCCCCCCTCTTCTGCCAACAATCCCTTTTAATTCCTGTCTGTGATGAGGTTCATCAAGAGAAGTCTGAAAAGTAGCATGCAAATTAAATTAAGGCATGTTAGTGATTTACTGGAGGGCCTGAACAAATCAGTTATTTATATGTCTATTTATTTGTGTGTTGTTAGACAGCAATTTACAGACATTTCAATTCAGCAGCAAGACTCTGTTTCAACTTTCCGATTAGAATAGGCTGTCGAGTGCAATGAGTTTGATGAGCTCTCCCCTGTCCCCGAAGATCAGCAGTACACATTTCAAAGCCACCACCACTTCATGAAACTGAATGGTTTAATGGTGAGGGAAGCCAAGGGTCAACAGAGCTTGGATTGTACATTCAGATCTCACTCATTAAGAGAGACTGACACCCAGTTGAGGGGTGGACCCTGCAGGAAGGACCAGTCTGTGAGTGGAAGAAGAACCTACCTGCTCTAGAGCTAGGCAGGAATCCTGAGCCAAAAGACCACGTTTTAAGTAGCTTTAAAAATTTTCTTAAACAGTTTTAGACAACTTTTCCCTCTCTAGTGGGTTGTTAACTGTCATGCACCTTTTCTTATTTGTGCCGCTTAAGAACAAGTAAAAAAAAAACAAAAAGGAAAAACAAAAATGAAAATGAAAAGGGGAAGGAAAAAGAAAAGGAAAAGGAAAAGGAAAAGGAAAAGGAAAAGGAAAAGGAAAAGGAAAAGGAAAAGGAAAAGGAAAAGGAAAAAGAAAANAGGAAAAGGAAAAGAAAAAGGAAAAGGAAAAAGAAAAAGGAAAAGGAAAAGGAAAAGGAAAAAGGAAAAGGAAAAGGAAAAGGAAAAGGAAAAGGAAAAGGAAAAGGAAAAGGAAAAGGAAAAGGAAAAGGAAAAGGAAAAGGAAAAGGAAAAGGAAAAAAAAAAGAAGAAAAAAAAACCCAACACATTTGATTCATTGGCTCACAAAACCTTTTCTTAAAAAAACAGGTTCATACTCAGACACTGACATTCTCACATAGTCAGATATATTCACGTGATGAATAGAGAAATATACTCATTTGACAGTGGGAGTAAGTGTATTCCACACTCCTGGAAATAATTTTCAATGAGAGAGACTTTAGGAATGAAATTTTACTTTCTTGCTTTTTTTTCAAGGCTTAGAAAACTTCTGAATCTCAGAGGATGTTAAAAGAGTAAATTGGCTATGATGTATTGCAATACCATGAGTCCAACTTCAGGAGAAGCCACAGACCTCACTAGTTTCGAACATCAGTCCCCAAAAGACCACAGTGATTATATCTGCCTTTGGGAAACTTTCTAATTGTGGAAACCAAAGTGCTTCCTTTAACTGTTCCCACATTAACACTTAATGCTATCACAATGGAAAACACAGGTTTGATAGTTGCTGAAACAACAGCACATCTATATTTGAAAGAAGAAAAACGGCATTTGGAAAAAAGATGTTCATCAGCTTATCGCTATCTTTCCACCTCTCTGGGACTATATTTTGGTGCATAAAGGATTTCTCAAGGCAGTGATGTCAAGAGAAAATTTCCTACTAAAACTCCACGGGTTTCATTTTAGCCAGTAAATTCTCACATCGTTATTCCATGAAGCTCCAGGACTGAACCTCAGTTTGAACATGTCTGTGATTTCGCCACCTCTTTGACAAAGCAGCCCAAACTCAAACTCAGACGTGTACTCCTTAGAACTGAGTGCTTTGCTGATGTAGGGTGGACACACGCTTAGAAATTCTGCAGCACTGAGGCCCTTAATGTGAATTTCGGTGAAAATTTTAACTGCACTCAAAATAGTACCTCTTCAATGGAGTTAAGCAAGGACAGCTGTACTGTTACATGGGAATGGCTCAGTGCAAGCAAGCTTCATTGCACTGGTTTGTGCCCATATTACTTGTTGTGCTTTATTTTAAAATTTCCCTTCTCTACTGGGTGACAGTGCCTATGTTACTACACTAAAATCAAAGCTTTTTGATACACAAAGTAATGACTGCATTCTTTTATATTTTTTTTTTACACCAAGAAAAGGCCATCAGGTTAGAAAAAGTTTTCACGTTTTGCTTTTCAGAGAAATAGGCAAACCACAAG
This sequence comes from Jacana jacana, assembly GCA_013400555.1. Lineage (NCBI taxonomy): Eukaryota > Metazoa > Chordata > Aves > Charadriiformes > Jacanidae > Jacana > Jacana jacana. Next base: position 15,281 of record VZTM01022254.1, on the reverse strand, counting down.
ATTCCTGTCTCTGAAATGCAAAAATAACCTTATGAAAGCAGAGTGGGGTCACAGCGTATGAGGAGAAAACACAGATAAAAAAATCTCTAAAGAGGTAGAAGTCACAAAGACTTTTCTGAAGTCTTTGGGAAAGACTGTACAGATCATGTAAAGAATAAATAGACAGCAAAAAGCAGACTCTAAGGGTCAACAGGCAGCAGTGGCAGAGGACTCTGTTGCTTCAGGTTTACCTTCATGGCAACACTTCCCTGTGTAAAGTCCTAAACTGGCCTCTAAACTGGTTTTATGGACCAGTAGTCCTATTTAGGCTTGGCAAAGTTCATGCAAAACTGTTGACTTTTTGTGTTGTTAGGATAAATTAGACTTTTTCC
>VZTM01022254.1:0-14386 GCA_013400555.1 Jacana jacana | reverse complement strand
CTCTTCTCTTCTCTTCTCTTCTCTTCTCTTCTCTTCTCTTCTCTTCTCTTCTCTCCTCTCATCTTCTCTTCTCTTCTCTTCTCTTCTCTTCTCTTCTCTTCTCTTCTCTTCTCTTCTCTTTTTTTGACTGATAGCAAACTTTTAGTAAATTCCTGTTTGTTGGGGAAAAAAAATCCAGTGTGTCAGGGAATTCATTACGCTTGCTGGGAGTAGTGCTGTGATGATTTCTCCCCTTATTTCAGACATAAAACAGAACAGCTGTATGTTGCGTATCAGACAGAACATACACATGCATATAAATGCTTTCTATCTTCAGCCCCTGAGTTTTTTGTCATGAATCGTAATGAGTGAACCTCAAATATTTGGAGACGCGGTTTCAGAGAGTGACCCAATGATTTAAATATCTGGGCTCCCTCCCATGAAGACACTTTCCCACTCAGCATTCATGAGGCTTCTGCTGTTGCCCTTTATCTCGTTTCAGACAATATGTGGTGGAGGGCCTTTGGAGAAAGCCCAGAGGAGAGGAGCAAGAGCAAGGTCAGGAAAACGAGAGGCACGAGGGAACCCTGAACTGAGGGGGTTCAGCCCATAGAAATGAGGACTGCCAAGGGACATGGTCACAGCCTTGCCCCACCAAAAAAACACTGGTGCAATCAGGCTGGACAGTGGGAAAAGGACAGATTTTTGGAGGTGGTTGTGGGAAGAAGATACTACAGCCATAACATGGTGCAATGCTAAGGGCAGGTTAGGCAGTAATAGAATAATGGTAGCTTGTCCTACTTTGGGGATGCACTTGAAGTGTTTCCAAACCGTTTTACTTTTTTCTGTCTTAACTGCCCTTTCCATTTCCCTTCCCAGTCATCCGCAACCCATTGCATTGCATCCTACTGTAAGACTTCCAAATAATTGCTTTTTGTCCTCCATAAAAGTGCATTTGTCAGCATATTCTTCTTTCCTTCTCTTTCCTTCCCCTTCCTTCCCCATCCCTTGTGCAGCTTACATCTCCTCGCAGCTATCCGCGAAGATCTAACCGATGCACTAAAATAAATGGAAAAAAATACAATGTGAGGAGGTGAACAGGAGTTTTGGTGGCCCAGCAGCATCTCTCTCTACAGTGTTCTCATAATCAGCAAATCCATGATTTAGATTTTGTGCTTAAATCCAAACTACTGGTCCTAAAATTGACGTCAAAGTTTCAGCTGAAGCTAGATGCATCCGGTTGTAACTACTTTATGTTATATTTTCCTAACGAGACTAATATATTGCTTTCATTTTTTCCCACAAGTTCCTTGGCTTTTACAGCCATGAGGAGCTTGGAGCCAATTTCATGCTTATGTTAAGGTAATCCCCAAACTGTTTCATGTAAACGAAATAAATTCTCTTTACAGGAGGGACAGAAGCGGGATCCTTTCCAGACAGCATCCTAATGGGTGAGCTTCTCTTTGGCTGTCTCTAATTTACTTTATTCCTCACACTTTGCCTCTTACTCTCTGGTTTGATGAGTTTTGTTCCAGGTGATGGACCTGCTTCAATAAGAAGAGCTGAAAATATTCTGAGTAAGGGTTTGTGTGGTAGATACAGCACTTTTTTCAGGGTGAAGGACTTTGAACGCAAGAGGTGGAAGATAGATTTCAGATGGGGTAGGCTCTCCCATCACCAAGCTTCTGCAGAGACAGGAGGGAAAACCACCTCTTCTCTGGCCATGGTTTAACAGAGAGGAATGAACACATGTTATGCTTCTGGGTTTCTTTTGGATTTAGTCCCGAATCTGAGATGCTGGTGATAGTAACTCACATTCATAGAAATTTTACGAACTGTAGCTGGAGCAAACCCCTTTTAGGAGAAACCCGGCCCACGATTGCCCATACTGGTGCTCAGGCACCGCTGTCTCAGGCGCTGGATGGAGGCCAAGTCAATGAATCTGTAACGTGCTGTAATCCTGGACCATACCGAACAACATCTGGGGTTTGATTAAAAATATATTTAGTTACATGCACACTTTCAAATTCCTCTGTGCTGTGGATTTATCATGAACAGCTTAGTCCCATTTCCCAGGGCTCCTGCTTTGTGCTCCTGCTCGTTGCATCCCATGGCTGCCACCGGCGCCGGTACCCAATTATGGTGCCATCAGCCACACGTTTATCAGGTGTTGTCTGTCACCGCGGAGAGAGCTGTGGCAGAACTGCCAAGCAGATGCTGCTTATTACCTCTTCTCCCGTATTTGCTCTATTTGCCAGCAAAACTAAAGAGGAAAACTTCAATAACGCTCCTGCAAATTGCATTCTACACAAAACGGCTGTGGAAATTTTTTCCTGCCCACGTTCTGTGCCACGCTGCCCTTCGAGACAGGCTGGTGCAAAGCCAAGGGTGTTTTCCCAGGTGCTAAATCCACACTAGTCACTGAGGGTCTAGGGAAGAAGAAACCTGAATTTCTGTGATTCTTGACCCTTTACTCCAAATCCATTAATACACATGGGTTTAGCATGATTGGACCTGCTGGCAGTCAACTAATGGATGGACTCTGTAGTTGGTGATAAGGAAAACGATTCCACTACAATTCAAGCACTTCATTACCTCCTGCCCCCAGCCCACATTATACACATTCTTTTTTTTTCCTTTCAAATTTTAAGATGGAAAAGATACACGCACTCTAAAGACAAAAACTTCATGTACATCTTTGTGCACAGAAAACCCCAACAAAACTGTAATACGCTCCTTGAATTTCTAATGAACACTGAAATCAGGGGACAGTTTTCTTCTGTCACAGTTCCTTGCTGCTACAGTACCAGGGAGGAAAACTCACAGTACATTTGGTGGGAGAAGGAGTCCAGTATCAGGGGTCACTTTAGTTATTACATAATTTTAAATTAACTTAGTTGATTCAGCTAAGTGTGTCACTTGTGCCTTTTATCCATAAAATGGGAGGAAAAAGACATCCAAGGAAACTTAGTCTTGGTTCTAAGAGAGGAGATGAGATTGATGCCTGATGCAGTGGATGTGTTTCTGCTTGATTTGATGACGTGCAGAGAAACTTGGGATCAGTCACACAACTCTTCTGTGCCTGAGTTTCTCTTCTTGAAGATTATGGCAATAAAACTCCTGAATATCCTGCAAAGGAATTCAGACAGAGATCAAGATAAAAGCAAAGTGGTACTACTTCCATAGAAACAGCTGATGATGAATTACCGAACCCTGCAAGATATAAGTAGGGATTATTTTCTACTAATCACAGTTTGGGATGATCTGATGTGGGAGTGTGAGGGTAGACTGAAAAGATCAACTATATTAGAGGGAAAACTAATTAAAGCTTGATCTTGTCTAGACAGGGCTTTTGCCAAAAAATTTTGGACCAAATGATCCTTGAGGTCCCTTCCACCCTGGTGTAACATGATGCTATGATTCCATGATTGATCACGCTCTCCCTGGAGGCAGGGGCAAAACTCTCAGTGACTTTATGAAGCATAAAGAACCAGACACAGAGGATGTGGACTCCAGAACAAAAAGTACAAACATGTATATGTGAATTAATGGTCTAGAGGCAGCCAGTCCCTGACGGTAAAGAAGTGGCCTGTCAGCAAAACTGCAATGCTGAAAACTTACAGCAAACAGAGAAATTCCCATCCTTATGCAAAACTCCTTACAGTTCAGCGCTGTGCAAACACCAACAGATCAGAAAAGGAAGAACACTTTTAGATGCAAGAATCCAGGCACTGGAATGGGCTGCCCAGGGAGGTGGTGAAGTTGCCATCCCTGAATGGTTTTCTGAGTGGTTGAGATGTGGTGTTGGGGGATATGGTGTAGGGAAGAACTTTGTGGAGTAGGGCTGGTGGTTGCACTTGATGATTCCAAGGTTCTCTTCCAACCAAAATGATTCTATGACTCTAATATCTACAATAACATTAAATAACAATGCCTAAAAATGCATATGATAGGACATGACTTAAACCTAAAATTGTGTAGAAACAGCCTAGAATTTTATAAAAACTACTGTCAAGGTAAACTGTCTATTTTTTGACAGTTAATGCAACTTTTTCTGTCTTGCCACTATCAAGGTCTGAGCAGACAATTTCATCTATCTCCTGTTCTCATCCGCCCTCAATGTCAGCGGGCAGCATTCTTCTTTTCTGTCCTTTTCAGGGAGTTTATGTATAATGGATTTATTCTCCCTTATTGAGAGCAGGAGGTACGGCAGATACCAGAGTTAGTAATGTAATAGCGGGAATTATTTACTATTTCAATGTTTTCTATGCATCATTGGCTCCTACACAAACCTTTCATTTTTAGACGAACTGTTGAAAGCTGCTAGTTTGTGTTGGCATCATGGGAACCTGGATCTTACATGGGGAACTGCTCGAAGTGTGTGGGGCTGCCACACAGCCAGGTATTTCCCTACATCCACTGTTACATCTTCTCTCTGTCATGCAGACAATAACATCTGAATGAGACACTTGAATCAGAGCACAGGAAAACAGATGTGTCCTCCAAAACATTATGTTATTGCCTTTGGATTTTCCTTTTTTAAATTGCTCAGTGAAGTTTTAAAATATTTTTTTTTCCTATAACATTTCACACAAAGAAATGTTTTTCACATGTAATTTGTACAGCGAAGGGGAACAAAAAAAAAAAAAAAAAGATTTGTTTTGATGACACATAAAAGGGTGGTGATAATGCTTTGGAATTATGTTTGTAAAAATCCTACCATAAAAGTTTTTGAATTGTTTGTGTGGGAGGAGAAAGGATGAATAGTTAAACTATTAGTTAAAGTGAAGCTACTCAGGCTTCTGAATTATACATTATTTATTCTTACCACAAAATGGCAGAACTTATCGCCACAGAGTGCTGTGAAGTCCAGAGGTATAATAGAAACCAGTGAGGAATTTGATAAATTTGCTGGGAACTGACTAGATAATGTCTATTAAAGGTTGAAATATGCTGGTCTCTGTTGCCCAGCTGATCCTGGAGGCCGGATCCTGCTTGTAGGCGGTGAAGGATGCCCGTCTGTACTCTAGTAGACTTGTTCTGTAGGAGCCTGGCTGCTGTTGGAGAAGGAATGGCACATGGCCAGGGTTGGTATGGGCCTTCAAAAACCTCTTACTCTGTGCAGTTTGTAAATCCTTCAGGACCTGAATCTCACAGGGAGGTAGGGGCAAGGACATCTAGGGGCAATGAGCAAATGGCGGGAAATGACAACGTGGTGTGTAATTTGGAGAAAGGAGACACCATGAGTAGACTTAAAGAGTATGTGGCACCTTATGCAAAATAACAGGCTTGACAGAAGGAGCTTTAAATAACTCATTGTTCACAGATTTTGGATGAGGCCTCTCCTTCTCTCTTTTCTCTCCTCACCAACGGCTGAGAATCTGACAGTCTTTAAAGGAGAAGATATTCAGAGAAGCTGTGGTTGCCCCATCCCTGGAGGTGGTCACAGCCAGGCTGGATGGGGCTTGGAGCAACCTGGTCTGGTAGGGGGTGGCACTGGATGGTCTTTAAGGTCCCTTCCAACCCAAACCTTTTTGTGATTCTATGATTCAATGCACAGGGGAAAAAGCAGGGAGAGCCACAGAGGAAAAGAAGATATACCACATTTTACAGATGAAATACACATTTAAACAGCTAATGAGTCACAAATCTAGTCTTTTAGCTGTAGATAAAGACTAGTTTGCTTAAAGTGAGTGCTTTCAGACCTAGGAAGTGTAAAGCAAAATCAAGGACAATGTTTTTCAGAGAGATGAGTACAACAGCCAGAACACTAGACCTATGTGTAATCAGAAAGCAGAAATGGAAACTAACTTCACAGAAGTTGTCTCCTTTTAACTAGTCCTATGGGAAATGATGCTGATAGTCAGGAGATTTTTTACAAGTATAAGCAAATCACTGCTTCTCATTGCAGTTTAGGTAGTTAGCTTAGATTCTCCTAAATATGCTGAGGTAACCAACTGAGCATCTAAAAAAACATGTTCTGAAAGTGAAGGCTCTGCTTAAAAGTCACTGTAGTGTCTGCAAAGCTAAATAATTTGTTTTACATGAAGCTGCTTATGAACAAAAAGAAAAGAGGGCAAAACCCACCTAGAAATAATGTGACACAGTAGGCTCCAGTGGACTGATATTGCAGTCTTTGGGACGCAATCTCTTGACTAAAGCCATGTGAATATCTTGAGGACTGCAAACCTCTGTCTTCAGGAAGAGTTAGAAAAGTAATGGGCGATCCAGACATAAAGGGTCCCCAGTGCAATTCTTGAGCCAGAAAAATGATGGAAAAATACTCTTATTTTTTACAAGTGGTACCAGGGTTATTTCCTGGTTATCATCCCGAAGGTGAAGATATAAAACTAGAGCCAGCAGGAATATATCAGCTGGCCTGTAGAAACCTGGTGAAATTCTGCTTAGTTAATTTGTTTGCCATTGTATCTGGCAAGGCATAGGATGCTTTGTTTAGGAAAAAGTATAGACCCAAATCTGACCCACCTCTAGAGCGAGTTTGTCCATAGAGAGAATTTCAGGGTTCTCAGGCTGGTTCTAGGGTTTACACATGGGAAAGATACCATTAAAACTGTGGGGAGAAGAAAAGAATCTCCACGAGGTGATCTGTGGGTGAGAAAATGGTTGGTGAAATGTGAACTCATCACTTGGGCATCAGAACTCCTGTTGTTTTGATATGTCATTTCTCTTCTTTCAGTAAAAATAGTGTTTGACGGAAACACGGCCTCTGACTCTGATGCACCTTGCTGCTCTCCTGGTTTTACAAGGATGGAACTCGTCTGAGTTAGCCTAGGATCAAAGCTGGCCTCCTGACCAGCCTTCGTAGTTCTCCGTTATCTGTTCAAATGAGCTGCTTGCAGCCCAGACTCAAACACTGTAAGATCTGATAAATGAGCTTTAACCTCGGGTCTCTCGTTAATTGGGATATCTGAAAACTGTTGTTTCAGTTAAAGCAGCCATCTTCTGAAGGTGTTTGGGGACCAAGTCTCATTTCAGGAAATATTAATTAATTCAGTGCCTAAGGACTTGGAGGGCAGAGCCCATCAGCCATACGATGGAAGTGCAGCTCATCTCATAAACCCCCCCGTCCTTTAGCATGGTTGAAGCTGGTTCAAACTCCTAATGAACTTACTCTCTTATCTTTACAAATTCTTGGCACCATTCAGACTGCATTATTGCTCAGAAATGCTTTAGTTTAGGGGCACAGCATTCCACAAAGCACCTCCTGCCCTCGGTGCTGCACTTTCCCACTGGATCTCCAGCTTTACCCAACAGTAAATGGGTTCTCTTTTTTTTTATTGGGGAGGAACCAACTCAAATCACCCTGTATTTTATACTGAGCACATACAGACGTTAGTTGTGATGGAGCTGTTGCTGCACTGGAAGTTCACAGGAAAGTCTACCTGGTGATAATTTATTCATACACTCAGGTCTTCAGTTGTCAGCATCCCGAAGGTGAAGATCAAAACAGCCTAACGTTGTAACTGTGATGTTTCAGACAAGTTAAAGGTGTGTTTTAAGCTGTGTGAGATCCTTGCTTTATTTATTTGCTAATTTACCTAGTCACTGTTGATTAGTATTACTAAGTATATTAACAGATTTAAAACAACAGAGAAAAAGCCAGCTACTTTCTGTGAGGTGGGCATTGAAATAAAAATTCAAAACTAGAATTCAGAAAAACAGTGCTTTCTTTAATTCCTTTTTAGGCCATATTAACTCCTTTTGGCCACTTCAATGAAAACCAAAATAGAAATTCTTAAAACAATATGAAGCAGAGTAAATACAATTTCTTTCAGAGCTATGTGCTTTCAAAGGCAATCTCCTTTAGCTCTACCTGGGAAGAATTCTCCATTTCAGAGATCCTTCTTGTTTTTGTCCAAAACCATTGAACGTATTTCCAAGTGACCTGTAACTTTGTTAAGGATATGAAGGTAATTGGATAATACATTTACCATTCAATAAATTGAGAAATGTATTTTAGCTGTGTAAATACAGCTGACTCAGCACTTGCCTTCCCAGTTTAATAGCCTTTCCACTCGCAATAAATAAAAGGAAGCCCTGGTTTCATATTATCCCACAACAGACTTCTTGCAATTGATTTGAAAACATGAACCGGAGACTCTGTCACTCGGGGAGGGGGGACAGACACAGGAGCACCATCAGGGCTGCCCCTCCCTTGCCCAGGGATGCCAGGAATGCCAGCCGAGCAGTGAATGTGATTTACTGAGCCAGACCTGCCCCCAAATTGCTGGCCAGATGAGACACATCTGGAAGCCTGCCCACTGCAAAGAGGGGAACGGGCATTATTCAATGCCAGAGATTTTCTTTTTTTTTTTCTTTTTTTTTTTTTTTTGGGAACGGGACCAAAAACACATTCTGTGGGAGGAAATGAGAGAGGAAATGGCTTGTTTTTCAGAAAAAAAAAAAAAAGAAAAAAAAAGAGAGGGAAAGAGAGGGAGAAGTGAGCTGTGAAGGTGAGGATATGGCTGGTGAGGAGGAGAAGGTTCGTGCACAATGTGCAGGGAGGAAAAGAGCTGCTGGAGTAGGAAGTATCGACGAGCCAGCGCAGATAAGGAGGAAGCAAAGCCTGTTTGGAAGGTAAACAGTTCACCATGGAAAAGTGCAGCCTCGCCAAGAATAATAATTTACAGATAATTAAGGGGAAAGGCCAGCATAAATATGAGAAAAACTACAAAAGCCTCAAAGTGGACTTAAAAAAAATACCCGCAGTTACCTTACAATTCAGCATATTACAATTGACAGCAAACAGGAAGAGGAAAGACAGACATTATATAATTAAGTCCCAGACAATCTACCTTTTAATAAGCGTTATCAGTCAAATTTTTATGTTGACTCAGGCAGTAGAGGTTGCTTTCAGCCCGAAATTATACCACAAATTGCTCAGTGCTGGAAATTGCCACTTACCAGGAAAAGCTGCCGAATACTACTGGTTCCAGGGATCTGCATTCAGGGAATCAGCAAAGTACTTTAAACCCTTCACATTTTTACATAAAGGTTCAAAAAGAGATGAAGTAATTTAGGCATTAAGGGGAGAAAAATCTTGCCCAGAAATATGCATTCCAGGACAATATTAAAATATTACGAGGAAGCTTATAATATTGTACCTGCTCTGTAGATGAAACTGGTAGGATTTCATCCCCTGGTGCCCCTCCTCGAGGACTGAAAATTGCAAAAATTGCAAGCAGGATAAAATAGGTTTTCATCAAAACAATTTCAACAGGGCTGAAATGGAAGGGAGGAGTGTCAGGAAGTTAGCTGGAGAGCCTTGTATGTCTCTGTACTCTCTATGCTGTGTAATAGCTCTTCTGCAGGCAAATATATATATATATATACACATATATATATGCTTTTACTGTAGCAAGTGGCATAAAACACGGTGCTTGGTCTCAGTTCTGCCCCTGTATCACTGCCCAGTGGCCAAGCCCCGGCCTTCTGCATCTAAAAAGTCTCCCAGAAGAAATAAATATTATCATGCACGATTCCCTGAGGATGCTAACAGAACTAAACAGAATCGTTTTCCTTTCCAGGAGGAGAATCTTCTGTTGTTCACTAAAATACCAGGAGAACAAGCATCCTTGCAGCATTTTTGTTACGGGAAATAATGACAGAGGCAATTTCTGTTAATATTTCAACGTACTGCAGGGTAACAAAAATCCGCAAAGGTTTGTGGAGCTGAATATATACATACATACATTTTTTTTAACACAACTTTTGACACGGAAAATACACTCTTAGCAAATGGATCTCTCTTCCTACACTTTCATATTTCATTGGTGCTTAAAGGAAGGTTTAATTCTTTTATCTCTGGGGGATGAGGATAAAACCATTTTCTGACACACACGTCTTTTTTTGTGACATCGTGAAAAAAAAAATAAAAATAAATGTATGGAAGAAAACGTGAGAGTGTGGAGGTGGCAGTGTCTTACCTAGCATGCCCCAACCCCAAATGTAATCGATAATTTCCTGCTAAAATAATGTGATAAACCCACTTATTTTTTTGCATGTGGCAGAGGGAAGGTTTGGTTCTGTTAACACTTATTTACCACTGGTGTAGACATGCTTGAGGTGCTTCTCAGCCCTCTTTCCTCTTCACTACGGTGATGGCTAAAGGCAACCAAATGGGGGCCAGTAGTACAATGCCCCTTTGAACAATGTTTCACAGAAAAGACATCTGTTGTGCATACAATCCGTCTTTCAAGGACTAAAAGAGGTGTTACCAACATTTCACTTCCTCATACAAATCTCCAGGTTCCTTAAATTCCACATATATGCCATCATAAATAGTATAGTTTTCTTTGTGAAGACACACAGCTTGATTTGGGTATTAAAGGCATCTTGAAATTCATACATCCGGACTGGATAAGACATTTCTTCATCTGTAGGGCCTACATAAATATTGTTCTAGGGGAGATTCAGCTGAACCAGCAATTGGGAAAACTGAGTCTGCCGAAGGCAAATGTATTTCTTATTTCTTGGCTACAATATTAATAAGTGAGGTGTGAAATTCCCCTTTCATGACATGGTATTTGCAAGTGACGCGAAGCAAAATATTTGCGCTACATTCTGTTCACCTTACGCACTCCATTAGTCCTACCACCTTCAAGGAGGCTTGTGCTGTGCCTGCAGCATGGGGGGACCTGGCTCTTTATTCTGCTTCAGCCAGCTGCAGTTTGGTTTTGCACAATGGCAGACTGGGGAGATAGAAGCGTGCCTTAAATTTAAACTGTGGATTTAAACTGCGTTGACTTCCCTTGGTCCTAACTGCTGCTGCTGATGTTCAGGTTTGGGTTTCACGGGGCTGCAGTCTTGGCTCTGGACCTCCAGCTGGTTTTCTCCTCCCAAAATGTAGAGGCATCCCAGGTGTTTCAGGTGTCAATCACCTTCACGTTTACGTTGTGACCAAACTTGGCCATCTCATTTCTGCAGGCCCAGGGGTTAAAATGGTCTCATGGCAATATTTAGAATCAGAATCACAGAATGATTAGAGTTGGAAGGGACCTTAAAGATCATTCAGTTCCAAACCCCTGCCCTGCACTGGGACACCTCCCATTAGACCAGTTTGCTCCAAGGTCCCTCCAACCTGGCCTTGAACTTTAGCTTAGTGAAAATTAAACTTTCATTTAGTGCAATTTGGGTGAGACAGTAGTGCCACAAGAGGAATCATAAAAGGACCTGGGTTTCAATGAGGTCTTCAAGAGAGAAGATGGCAACCCCATGCATGGCCTGGTATGGACAGAGAAATGCGTCTGCTTGCAAATACAGTTAAGACCAGTGGCCTTCCAGTTAGTCCCACTGCTAAAAGCCACCCAATTCCAGCTAGGTAATGATGAAAACCTGCAAGTGGTTGGAAGGTGGGATGCCTCCAATGCCTCTGTGTTTTGGGAACAGAAAACCACCTGCAGTTCTAGAGCCAAGAGTGCAGTGCTGTGAAACCCAAACCTGAACACCAGCATCAGCTGACATCAGCAAACCTTAACATCAACAGCAATGGAGGCCGGTGGCCCTTGCTGCTCAAAAACTGCCCAATTCCACCCATTATGAAGACAACTTGGTGCAGGGAAAGGCCAGCGTTATTGTGAAGGCTGAACTCATGAAGCCGTGTCTCTTGTCTGGAGGCAGCACTTGCTTCGGAAAGGCTACATTCTTCTTATTAAATAATAATTTTAAAAAAGTTTTTAACCCCTGGGGGTTTCGGCAGCATCTCGACATAAGTTGCCAAAGATTTCTTTTATTAAGGCGCTTTCCAATACTAATCTACTTAGTCAATATCTTAGCAGTTCTGCATATGTATGCCAGGGTTTGTAATTTCAGCTTTAAATACGTTATAAAATTTATTCTGACTTGCCTACCACAGCCCTTCTCCCTTCATTTCTTGCAGCGGAGGGGCTGTGGTGGGTGACTACTGCTGGGGCAGGTTGTGATAAGAGCATTGGCTGCTGAGCCTTTCCATGGCAAGTGCCTCTAAGCCGGAGCCTCTCGGATGGGCCGAGGCGGCCGACTCAAGGCAACGCGTCTTGAAGCGTCGTTACAATAATGAATTCAGACCTCGAGCGGGCTGACAGCCCCAGGATTTACAAATCCCTCCTAAAACACACACAGGGTCGGTGCCGCACTTTAATTAGCAGCCAGGTTGATCCCGGGCTTCCGAAGGGGGTGATGCCGCAGCGCGTAGGGATGTCGCTAGAGTAAACAAGCACCTTCGTCAGAGCCGCTCTTCAGCCCAGCCGACCTCCTCCAGGTTTCCACGTTGGCCTCTCGTCAAGCTCGTGGCATTTGGTGGCTGACGGTAATGGAATATTTTTTCTCTTGGTTTGTTTGTTTTATGAAGAGTTCCATTCAAAGCCCTTTGAAGAGCCTTGGCAGCACTTAAGCGAGCGCAGCTCGGGGCGGAAAATGAAAGTCGGAGCAGCAAACGGTCAGGGTGTGCCAACAGCCCGCGAGTTGGGAGGATTCAAAACTCCAAGGCGATACTTTAGTTAGTGCACTGTAATAAGGAATAATTCTGCAGATCTAATCTGAATGCTACGTACTGAAATGCTAATGTGCCTTTGGGCCTGAAGAACTCACAAAAGAGTGATGCCGGCGTCGTGTTGGCAATGACATTACCCACATTATGATTTTCGCAAACACATCCAGGGGAAAAAGCTAAAAAAAAAAAAAAAGAAAAAAAAAGAAAAAGATGATCTGATTCTTCTTTTTTAAACAGGAACAGGCTGTACTTACTTATTACAAGTCTATAGGCATATGAATAATCTTCCTCCTCTGATTCCTTATGCACTTTAGTAATCCCCATCTCTGCTCCTTGAGCTGGCTGAGCTTGTGCACTGTGAGGAGAATACATACCCTGCCTCCCGTCACCGCTTCCCAAATTTGCATGTCGAAAATAGCCACCTAAATTCATATTTAGGCACCCCATTCCCAAAGCCTTAGAGCCTCTCAAAAATACTTCTGCACGTTTGACACCAGATTGTGTGTTTGACATTTTGGCACTCCGCAGTGTAGAAATAATAATTAAAACTGCACCCTAATTGAAGTAAAAGAAAAATACACCTGCCCAGCGTTGGTTGCCATCACTGACTTCTCTGTCAGCTGTCTCAAGGGGAAGAAGAATGAAGGAAAGACAACAAAAAAATTGCTAAAAGTATCTACAGTGTTGATATTAATTAACAATTCAGGTTAAAAGTTGCCCGTCTCCTCTTAAACGCCTGCTGCTAGAACCATTGATGGGAACTCGTACAATAACCAGACACAAGGAGAGGTGGTTTTGGAAACCCTCATGTCCCAGATAAGGCTCGTATCACTTGGAGAAGGGTCAATTTAGAAGGCAGTGCCTACAGAAGTCCATCCCCTACTGCGCATGGAGTTTGCTCCTCACAAACACTACCCTACCATAGGTGTCCCCTTAAAAGTTAGCAAAAGGACCTGTGAAGAAGAGGGAATTTTTTTCTTTTTTTCTCTTTTTTTTTTTTTGCTAGGAAACTGCCTTCTTTCTTAATATATGCACTCAGCCCTTGACAGGGTGATGTGCTCCCCTCCAACGGAGTTTCCGTTGTGTAAGCTCTTTCAGCAGTTTTTAAACAGGGAGGGAAATATAGTCTGCTTGTCAAACTCCAACTGGACACGTATAAAATACACTCAGAAGTCTTTATAGATTGGCTGTATTTTATAAAGGATTTAGTTTCACACACTCTGCGAGGTCAGAAAGCAACATCAAAAGAGAAAACTCCTTCTGGGATCATGTCTTCTGCACTGAGCATTACCACACGCAGGCAAATAGTGGGTGACTCATACCTGCTGTTTCTTGACTCCGGGTTAAACTTGGAACATAAATTATGTCAATCTGCTCATGTAAATTTTCCACAAATCATGGCTGGCTTGAGTTATACGGCACACTTTATTTTCCCCAACTGCAGGTATATTTGAATTCAAGTAGGCTGTCAAGTAAATATTTAAAGGTGAAACGTATAAATGAAGACAAAGCGCAGCCACTAAATGCTGATGTTATGGTCCTTTTTCACGGCGTAAGAGCCGGAAAATTATCATGCGACTATAAAGGGATATCTTGATTAAAAATAACGTGTGCTGCCGTGGAGTGTCTTGAGCAGCGAGCACAGATCTCTCACTTGAAGAAAAGACAGCCTTAAAATTTAAAATAAAATATTTTTTAATTACAGATTTTCTTCGTTGCTTCCAGGCCACGATTATATCATTATTGTTCAGGATATTACCAATGCCAGAAGAAGCAAAAGAATTAAGAATCAATTAATTATTAATAAATTGTAATTGTATTTGAAGATTGTGGAATATGGGATGTATAGAATAAGAACTGGCTAGAAATAATAGTGGAGAAGAAATTGTTAAAAAATAAAATGATTTTTTTTTTTTT
>VZTM01022236.1:6404-18857 GCA_013400555.1 Jacana jacana | reverse complement strand
CAACAAAACAGACAAAATCAAATGCTCAAACCTTGTGTTTACAAATCAAAGGCAAGAAGATGACCAAAAGAACAATCTTTGATAGGAAATATAAAAGGTCAATGTATAGATCAGAAAGTAAAGCATGAGCTCCTAAACAGGTTCTGCTTTCTTGTTAGCCCAGCAGCAAGTCTCAAGTTAAATACTGTAATCATGCCAGTCATTAGCTGCTGCTCAGCCTCCTGTCTCCAGCCCGGAAATTAGTCTGCTCAGAGCCCAGATAGCTGAACAAGCAGTCACGTTTTATCATATAACTGAGGCTGGGAGGCCAATCTGAAGGAAAGCTACATATGTTCTATATTAGGAAGAAAATACCTAATTTAAAAGAACTTAATTTACAGAACAATAAATATTATGCATTTTAAACACACCCATGTAAAAGAAATAACAAAACAAAATCTCTTATAACTCTGATGTGATTTGCAACGGAAGTTCACATAACCTTAAACTACAAAACTTTCGTTGAGGAGTTATGAGCTGCTGCTAAACTCAGTTTAGAATTAAACTACAGAGGCCTTTCTTACTGTAAAGTATTACAGGCAGCTATTGCAACCAACAGATGAAGAAATCATTGCCTTTTGCATTATGTTGGAAAGCATAAACTTATTAGGTTGAAAGCATAAATTACAAATTACTGTTGAACAGAACAGGCATTTAAGGTAGCATTTACAGTTTTTTCGTGTACTCCAGCTAATTTAAAGCCCCAAAATTATAACATTTACAGTTACTATACTTGAGAGTTTTTGCAGTCATTACCAAGATTTACTACACAAAAAATCTTGAGCAATAAATGAGTAGCAACTTCTTTTTTTGAATATGGGAAAGTCTAATCAACTCCAAGAGAAGAGATTAGGCAAAAGTTTATTTAGCCCTGTCCAGCGTTGCAAAAGCATATTTCATTAAACAATTATATATGCAATTAAATATATTACACTTATGTTCTATTTTTGTGAAAGTGATAGAAGCAAATTTGGCTTTCTACCTCCAGTTTCAAGTAATGAAATGTAAACTTTTAATTGAAAGGATATGACTTTCAAGGACAGACAAGAAACACGGATGCCAAAACGCTAGTGTTTAATTCCTTTATGTGGCTTGAATTATGCAGCTTAATGTTTCAAAATGAATTGTAAGAAAGCAAATTTCAGTAGTTTCATCACCACAAAAGTTAAGTTAGAATAGACATACTTTCTAGAATCTTTTTAATAAGTCAGCCTATTTCAAATATAAGCACTGTTATTAAAAACTCTGAACCATCATCACAGCTGGATCCTGTCATATATATTAACACGATTCCACAGTCCTGAATCTAGTCAGGATAGGAACAAATCTTAACCAGGAATGACTGCTTCTATCCGGGACAAAAAGCAAGCTTACCAAGTTGTCTGACAATAGATAATAAAAAAAATCTGAATGCAATAAATTAAAAAAAAAATTAAAAATTGCAATATTACAATTCTGTCATGTATAACAGACATCTGTAACTACCATTCATCTTGGATACATAGCTTAGACTATTGAATTTGGATAAATGTAAGCTCCATGAACTAAATTCAAACTATAAAGCAGCCTAACATTGACCAGTCCCTTGAAAATTCATCCTAAACTGAAAGACTTGTTAGTCTCTTATTTTGGCTAGAAGGCAGGTGCGCACTCTACAAAGATATATTTTTAAAAATGGCCCTAAATATTAAAAGTGTTTTAATAAAATAATGCTTCCTATTTCCCCACTAAGCAAAATATAAAAACATTTAAGTCCTTGCTCTTGGTTTGTAAGAAGCAACTACAGAGAATGGACTGGATGTAGCACATCACAGCAAAAACCCAAACAAACAGTAATGAAGTGCATAAATCTGGTTTTAAGAATGAAAGCGACAAGCAATTAAGAGACAAAGAAACAAATTAATCCTTCACATTTCTCTGTTGCTTGTGACATCTAGTGGGTACACAAAACAGTCTAGACTAGCACATAGAGACTTCTGGTTTTTTCAGTATTTGGTTAAGTTATTTCCTTTATCTACATTGTAATTATTTCCATTCCACAGTCAACATATATAAGAAAATGGTGCGAGACATTTTCAGAATATATGTATACGGCTTTGAGCACTTCAGAGCTGTATTTGAAACTGAGGATTCCACAGAATTCCCTTTAGAAACCAATGCTAAACACATAAATGGCAGGAAGGTGTGTGGGAACAGCCAGCACAGGTTTACCAAGGGCAAAAGTCATCACCACTGAGGTCACTGATGCCCAGGACAAGGAGAGGGTAGTGGGTGTTCCTTGATTTGAGGAAGGCTTTTGAGACAGGCTCCCACAGAGTGTTTGGTGAGGTACAGGCTGAATAGGCAAACAAGACAGAAGGTGAGGGGAAAACTGGCTGGACTGCCAGCTCAAAGAATTGTGACCAGCAAAGCCCAGCGAGAGGCCAGGAGACTACTGCAGGCCCTCAGGGATGAGTACTGTTTAATGTCTTCATTAACAATGTGGTGGTGTTACAAGAGTACACTCTCGGCAATATTGCAGGTGACACCAAGTTTGGGGCACCAGTCAATATGATGGAGAGTGAGGCTGCTAATCAGATTGATGTGGACAGCTTAGAAAAAGGGGCAGACCGTTATCTCATGAAGTTCAGCAAAAGCAAAGGAAGTCTCATGTCTGGGCTGGAACCACCTTACAGAACAACGCAGGCTGGAGTCTAGAGGGCTGTCTGCAAAGCAGCTCTGAGAAAAGGATTATTGGGTCAATACAAAGCAGCAGTGTACTCTTGCAGCAGAGAAGGACAGCTGCAGCTGCATGCGTTGTAACAGGACGAGCATAGCATCTAATCCAGGGAAGTGGTCGTCCATCTCCATTTGCCACTTGTAAGATTGAATGAGAATCCTGTGTCCAGCTTTGGACTCCCAATACAAGAAAGAAATGGACATACTGAATAACACCCAGGGGAGGGCCACCGAGTTGGTCAGGGAGCTGGAGAACTTGCCCAGTGTGGAAAGGCTGCTGAGGGAACTAGTTCACTCAGCCTTAAGAAGGGAAGATTTTAAGGGCATTTTATTGCTGCCTGTAACTGCCTGCTCAGAGGATACAGAGAAACTGAAGCCTAACTCTTCCTGCAGGTCAACAGAAATCAGACTAGAGGCAAAAATACAAGTTGAAACATGCAAAATTGTGATTAAGTATTATGGAATTATTTTTTTATTATTATTTTTTACCATGAGAGGGGTCAAATACTGGAATGGGTTGCTCAGATATGTTGCAGAATTTCTATCTTTGAAGGAGTTCAAAACCTGACTGACATGGTCCTGAGCAGACTGATCTGACTACACCTTCTTTGAGCAGGTATTGAAACAGGTGGCCTGTGGAAGTCCTTTCTGATTTAAAATATTTGATCAATTTAAAAAGGTTATGACCCACTTGAGTGGGTGTCTCGTCTACTGTTAATGTGAATTAAGAACGTAACATTCTATTTTCTATTAATGCAAATGTTCCAACTCCCATTTTTAGTATTGACAATGTATTGAACAATTTAAAGGAATAAGATCATAAGGCATACTAGTATTCAACATTTTAGGCTATGATTTCTCAGTTCTTCAGTACCGCTTTTGGATGAGAAGATGTATTCATAAACACAACAACTTGAAGACAATATTTCTGCTAAGCGCTTCAGCATCACCTTTGGTTATTCTTAAACTACATATTAAAGGATACACATCACTATTTTGATTAGCAGTCCTCACTATATCCACTCATGAATAATCCATTCTAAACAGTTATTTGGGTTACACTTGGCAGTTTGATGCACACAGAATAGGTTCTGTAATTGTCTAATATTTATAATAACATTATATCTAATATTAAGCTATTTGACATTTCTAGTCTTGGTTTCAAAATAAAAATAATGCTCTGATTTACTAAAAAGCAAGAAGTATAGATTCCTGAATTTGGAAGCAGGTTTATTCTAAATTTCTATATATGAACTTAGTGTATTAATTATTTATGTGCTAATCACATAGTGTAACCCTAAAAATGTTTCATTCAGCATCATTAAAACTGACTTTGTCAGTATCTCTAAGCCTGAAGGATGAGGGATTTCTCCATAAAATTATAAAATTGAGTCCCCAGATCATGAAAAAACTGTAAGTTCAGCCAGATTCAAAATGTTTACATGAATAAGAATGGGTTTAGGAACTGATCTCAGTGTTACAGTAGTTGTTTATCTTTTTTCACTCCATATCTGACTTTCTCCTATAGGATAGAACTAACCAGATCAAATAACTTCCCAAGTTCCTTTTATGAAAGAGGTGTCATACAGAAAAACAATCCTTCAGTTAGTTACACTTACGCAATTCTAGCACCACCAGCAATTTTGCTGTAATGTTATTTCATGTAGCTGAGCATTCATGTTTTAACTATTACATGAACAAAATAAGCAGATTAAATTGGCTCGAATTCCAACCAATTGTAACAGCTTTGTACTTGTCAATTTGAAATGCGGCTACTATAATAAAAAGGAAGACACTTTCTAAAACTATAAATAATTTATGGCTGACTGAAAGCTCAGTCAGAACACGTGCAACATAAAATAAGGACCTACTGTACTGTTGGATAGAACAGCTCATAATTTCCTTCCTTATTTATTTCTCTTACCTCTTTCACACTGAGGGCCAGTAAATCCGTAGACACATGCACAGCGATTAGGTCCAATACACCGTCCTCCATTTTGGCAGCCACCTTCACAGACAGCTTTAATTAACAAAAACAAAAAAAAGATTTAAATATTATAATAATGATATTTCAAAGAGTACCACATGCAGTACTTAAAAATATGGGGTTTTTAATTCTCAACTCCTCTAAGTCTTTCTGGCTTGAAGATCAAACTGATCTCCTTCCTACCCATCATCACCAGCAATAATGATTGTTCAAGTCAAATTCCATTAGCTCAAATTCTATTAGCACCTGTTTAATACTAATTGCAAGCAGCTGTTTAATTATTCATATTCAGCACAGCTTCTTAGCAGATGTTTAACTTATGGATATTTTTAAATAGTTGCGGAGCTCTAGTCACTAATAAAAAAAAAAAAAACAAAAAACAACAAAAACCCTTATAACCACCACTGAAGTTAGCAGATAAAAAAAATAATTTGAAGTTTTTTGAGTGTATTAAGTTGTGCTATTCAGTCACAACAGCAAGATTTCAATAAAGGAGACTTGGGAAGTCTGAGAGACAGATAACCCAGCTCTCAGAGTCGACACTGTTGGCAGAATAAGTGATGTTTAGAGAAAAAGAAAAAAATTACTGGTTTAACTAATCTTTAAGTAACTTCAAAAAATGTATTTAATACAAGATCCCTACAAAAAATAGAATTGGTTTTGGGGGGTATAAATCCACAGTATACATAAATGGAGAAGGCACTTTAAGGAACTCTAGACTCATACTGTTTATCAATGGTGTGAATGAAGAACAAAGCCTCCTGTGAAAGCACTGAAATCCGAGTCTGAAAGAAAGATAGCTCTTCAGCAACATTATAAAAAGCCATTAAAAGAGCGCTTTAACTAATTAATTTTGTGTGTTTTCAGGCTTATTGTTTCCATGATCTATAGCCTTGTTCAGAACTAGCATATGTTCCAAAACAAAGTATTTCACTTTAAAGGACAGCCCCGCTATTTTTAAGTGACTCTGAACAACAGCAAAGAGATTTTGGTCCAGAAGTCTCCAAGCTGCCTTCCTATCCAGGTCTCCCCAATTGGAAGGTTACATTTATAATATATTTGAGTATAAAGTATTTCAGTAGTATATTTGAGTGCAAAGAATCTCAGAAACCTAGAGAAAGTAGTACTTCAAACCGGCAAAAATATACATAAGCCTTCTATGCCACAGTGGGGAACACAAAGTATACTATTATGTGGAAATGTGATAAAGCCTTAGTTCCTATCAAGAACTAGAAAACTGAAATACTTTTAACTGAGAATACGTATCTTATGTACAGAATGAAAATACTTGTCTGCAAGTCCTGCATTACTGAAATAATGGACAGTGATATGTCAGCAAGACAACTAACTTCAGTAGTTTTAGAACACAATTACATTTTAGAAAAAAAAGAAACATAAAGACATATTTAATTTTTTTCAGACATTTGTTCCATACTGTGCCTAGAAGACAAGTACTCAATCTTACTTGAAATTTTAACTATTGTATGCACTGAGACCAGTCTCCACAGTCTGATCAGATTTTCTGGATTGCTTTAGAGCCACTGCTTGAAATTTTGACCCTCTCTTCATTTATTCACTGGAGATATGTCCCATCTGAGAATGTTCAGAGGTTCATAGAATCATCGAACCATCTAGGTTGGAAGAGATGTACGGGATCACCGAGTCCAACCATCAGCCCTACTCTACAAAGTTCTCCCCTACACCAGACCCCTCAACACCACATCTAATTGACTCTTAAACACACAAATCTACTCTTAAACACACACATATTGGTTGACCCAGTACTTTAAAATAAGCAGGAATGGGCCAACAATGCTTAAAAGTAAATCTGACTGTGACTACTTTTTAGGATTACAATTACCCAACATTTTACATAATTGTATCCAGAGAGTTCTAAAGCAAGAACAAGACTCATCCCCAGCATTTGCAAAAACAACTAAGACAAAAGAATGTTCTTCCACACTATTCTGCCTAACTGCCCTTAGCCTACCTGGCTTTTGTTTGTCACTATTTGCTTCAGACTACCTTCAGCAATTAATTTCTCAGCTAATTAGTAGCCAGCTGGCCTCAGAATACACTTTTAGTCTTTCTTCATCCCTGTAGCCTTTAGTGATTTTTATTGTTTGCTGAATTTGTATAGGCTGTAAACACTTTACTGTGATAGTTAATTATTTGCACAGCTCTACCTTTCTAGCTTGTCTGCCAAACCAGAAAGACCCAAAAGCTTGGACTGTATTTAATCTTCTTCCTTAGTCAAGCCGAAAACAGAAAAATAGTTAGGCTGTTTCTCAGAGAAGCAGAAACTTATCAAAGAGGATGAAAGATTAGAGATCTCCTGTTAAGAGTGGGATGTATAAGACCTTTGCTCCCAAAGGTTTTCCAAAAATACTTGGTGATTTTGATCCTTAATTTGAACTGTAGAGAATACAAATGCGCTTCATGCATGAGCTGACTCCCAGCTAAACACTCTGCCCCCAAAGAGCACTAAATTTCTCACGGACCTTTCACTATATTTCAGCACATCGGCTTTGTTCTCTTCCTACTCCCACCTGATGAAAGAAGGGGAACTTGCAGGACTTGCGTGGGCTTAAGTTTTAGACGCAGCAGAGCTGTGACTTACGCTGCCCGCAGTAAGTTCCCACGTAGCCCTTCTGGCACTGGCACCGGTCGTCCGTGCAGGTGCCGCCGTTCATGCACTTGATGCTGCACTGTTGTACGGCAGGGGAGCCTAGGCGGACAGACACCAGCGTTAGGCAAAAATAACACACTGGGAGGCAAATGTGCCTAACAACCCAGACGTCTGGCAGCAGACACGACCTTCGTACAATATACGCTACGCATTTAAGTGTACGCTCAGGTAACCTAAGCCAAACTGGTCCTAAGCTACTAGTCAGCCATTAATTTAAAAGCAACCATGAAGACGTGGAGGATTTTAGAGTTTTCCATTACTATATTTAGCAACTTGGAGCTTTTAACTATATTGTAGGCTGTGTCATCTTTATTTCTTAGGAAAATGAACTTGATGAAAATGCTAATACCACAGACATTTATATTTAAACTTGCTTACCTCCTTAAAAACTTGCGTTTTTTCCCCAGTTTGTCACACAGAGTAAACATGCACACACGGTTTATCAAACTTTATCAAAAACTAGAGGTACACCATAGTGTAAGTTACATGCACATATGCAGCCACTACAAATTATTTTTAAAGCATTTACACAGTAGCTATTTTTAAGTTGATACTCAGAATTACACAAAATGAAATCTCTAATGAGAGTAAATATAGTAAGTTCTTACCAGTTTTCGGTCCACAAGAAGGTAATATTTGTCCACTTGCACAAGTGCACATGTTAGGACGGGAACAAAATCCATCACCGCAGCTATTTCTACAAATCGCTGAGGGAAAGCACAAAAAGACAGTGATTAACAGTTACCTTAAACTACAGAGAGAAAAACCTAAAGGTATGTTCACAGCTGCTTAAAAAAACAAAACAAAACAACATCAAACCCACAACCCACTTGAATGCTTAGTTCATTGGGACGGTTAATAAATATGCAAAAGTAATTTTAAATTAAATAAAGCAAACTGAATTCCGGTATAATCAGTATCTCTGACAAACTTAAAGACAAACAGAATTGAATGTGGCATATTCAAATACTGGTCTGACCACAGAAACCTGATAATCAACTCTTTCCCTAATTAGAAATACCACCCTAGTACACAAGTAATGTGAAATTATTAAAATTATGTATTTTCGACCACAAGACCGGCAGAAAACTTTAACAAGAATCCACGATTTGAATAAATATAAACAATATAGACCATAAATGCCAATTTATGGTATGGTTTCTCTCTTTTAATCACTATTTCAGAGGCACTTAAGGTCTCTTTTTCCTAAGATTACCTATCCTTTACACAAAGCTGTTCTGTGGGAAATCAATGTCCAAACACTGGGCTTTGCAGATTTTGTGTAGTTTCCCTAAATACAGTTTTCTGTACTCAAGTATTTCCATAATGTCCTTTAGAAACTGACTTTATAAAAATCTCAGGGAAGCCTGTCCACACCATATTATGTGTGCATAACGTGCAGGCTGTGCTGCTATCCCCTGATGCATCGAAGTGGTGCTTTCCCCTCTGGCTCACCAGTCAAGGGAACTTCATTGCACAAAGCAAGAACGGATTGAGAAAAGAGTTAAATCCAGATTAGGATTAGGTGGATTAGAAAATACACCCAAAGAGACCCCAAAACTTTAAGGTGCAGGAAGACCTCAAAAAACATAACTGTGCAAAAGACACCTTGTAAAGCAAAAAACCAAGCAAGAATCATAGTTTCTCTGCAAATAACTTTGGTGTTTTGAGATAATCAAATAATCTGGACATATACCTCCACTGAAGGACAACAAAAAGAACGAATACCTCCAGCAGAAAATCTGCCAAGAATAAACCAACTACCTGTCTATATACATTAAGAGAAAAGGAAAAAAAAAACCAAAACTACTAAGACCTGGATATATTAACAAAAAAAAAAAAAGGAAAAAAAGAAAACAGAGATAAAACCTTTCCCAGAATGCTTTCTTACACAGAAAATCACACAGAAATGATACGCAAGGAAGCAAGTTGTTTTCCTGCCCTACGACACACACTACTACGTTAGTGGTCCACTGACACCACTCTTAAGGCATCAAAAAGATGAAATGTGGATCACCTACATTTATCATTAAAGTCCTCTACAACTATATCCTAAATATGAAGGCATGAGAGGTGAAGGATTTTGTGGGATTTCACTACTCAGTTGAAAAGACATAGCACTAACTGATATGAAGTAGCTTTTCTGTCAGCAGATGTAAAAGTGAGAAACAGGACTCGGATTTAGAGCACTTGACAAACACAGGGAACAGGGCTGTTGGATTCCTTGTATCACTGTTCTGCCCATCTTTACACAACATAGCTGAATCTCCTGATGAAGCAAGCTCTACATTTAGACCATCTGTTAGCGAATATTTTTTTTTTTATCAACTGAAAGCCATATAGCTGAAAGCATATTCTAGATATGCTTTCATCAGTACAGTTCGTTTTATTTAAAGAAAAAGTAAACGCAGCCAGACCTTTCTTCTTTAGATAAAAGATCACTTTTAATCATAAATATGTCACATACCGCCAACAACCATCATCGCGTTATCAACTGAAAACACTCAAAGGTCAGAATAGTTTCCTGTTGATCTACCGCTACCTTAGAGGTCTCTCTTCATGAAATAGTACTTTAAAATCACCCGTTACAACCTGTACAAAATTTGTAATCAGTGCACCCCAATAAGAAGTTTGCTAGCTTGTCCATCATTCTGTGCAGGAGGCTTTGTCTAGCTAAACAGCTCTAGCCAGGGAGACCATCGATGGGAAACAAATGTTCCACATGAGTGTAGGAATCTGTGCCGAAACCTTCACCGAAAACACAAATAGAAAAGTGTCATAGCCAATCTTACAGATGGTCTGGCAAAGTGATTCACCCATCAAAAATGTCAGAGAGAGTGGCAACTAAACTCCAGTAAGTAAACAGGAGCTAAAAGACATCCTTTGCATGTGTAAATTAATAGTAAATCAAAGATTATTCTGTATGTTCAGAGAACTGAGACCAAGGTCTTTAAGAGGCACTAAGAGATAATTTAAGAACAGGATTTCTGAAAGCACCTAAATTATTGTCTCTTCTTGATTTCATTCCAGCTAGATACCCAGCTGAATTTGAAAAGCCCAATAACGGCATATTAGACAGCCTAAATCCATTTTGAAAATTCGGTGTTACAGGAAATAGCTAGGAAATGCTAGGTCAATCTTAGAAAAAAATTAGTGATACACGGGAAGGATCAGAAATATTAGCAGGGCAAATTCACACATGTAAAGCGAACAGATGTGAAGAAGTTGATCATCCTGAGTAATAGTAACAGCCCCAAAGTCACCTTTAAGTTTGGTAGACCTTGCTTACTACCCATTCCTTCCCTAGTATAGTCCTGGAAGTCTGTTGTTTTAGATGGAGACCTTCACTGATTATGTAAAGGGCAATAGCTCTTGGACCCAAATTCTGAAGTTGAGCATACTTACTAGCAAAAGAGACAGTGAGAGACTACAACAAATGGGAACAGACTCACATTAAAATTCAAGGACTATAAGAAGCATGTGTCTAATACCAGCTTTTATCTAACAGACAGAAAATTCAACTTAATTCTCTATTTCCTTTCCAGGGAGACAACGTTTCCTAACCAGAATATTGAGCAGATTTCCCGCTCCCCCCTTTTATTTTTTGCCCAGCCATGTCAACAGCCACATCTGTCAGCAGAGTACCTGTTATGACCAGCCAGTAATCTGAGTGCTTTATAGCCATTAAAACACAACTAAAAATTACAAGCAAGCGAATACGCATCCCAGATGTCAAAACGTTTTCCATTTGATTGTAATTCCAAGCCTACCATAGAAGTTTCATAAAACTTCAGATTTCATTTGCTCTATATCAAGACCTTTTGGCTTGTTTTTTCCTGTTACTATAATTGATTATTTGATTTGTGGAAGATTTTTTTTTTTTTTTTTTTGTTCATTGTTGTGTTCTTCTTTTTAAAAAGCTAAGCGATGAACACAGCAAAAACAATACAGCAACTGGACAACCTTTGATTCCAAGAAATGTGGACTTGTAAATGCATTATATTTTAAACTTTTTCTTCTTTTTAAAAATAAGGCAAAAGACAGAACTGAATTTTCTTTTCTCATACAGAATGGAGCTGTAACTCACAGAAGAATATTTATTTTTATTATTACCCCTAGGGCAGTAGAAACTTGAAGTCAGACACTTACGAACAATGCACTGATTTCCTCCAGGGAGAGTTTTCCATCCAGGGCAACAGTACGAATGGAATTTAGAGCCACACACGTTTGGCCTGTCACACAAACAAATAAATGTATATATAAAAACATAAATCAGTGTAAATAGAAAAACAAAGTTTTACGTACACACCAGAGAAGAAACCAGCCGCATGAAACAAAAATAATGTGTATAGCCTATATGTCTACAAAAAAGTCCTCCCCAAAGGAACAAAACCTTCCTCTACTTCTAAGGCGTTCCAAGCCATTTCATTTTGTTCCACTGGTTAGTATAAAGAGGGAAGGCAGTCTAGGCAACAGCAAGCCGCATTCATTCCTGGTGGAACTATTGAGGACATGCAAAGGATGAATTGGCTCCACATTCATATACAGCCTTAGAAGCCTTGCTGTAAAAATTGGCTTCGTGCTGCTGTCTGACACAAGGCAGAAAGGATGACTGGCCATTAAGACTAACAAACTAATTCAAATTACCAAGAACTCCCCAAAACACTAGAAAGCACAGATTTTGCATAGTTTCTCAGCAGAAGCCAAAGTAAAGTTAATGCCAAAGTACCTTAATATTGTAACACGACTGAATAAAGAGCCCAATGCAGTACATCTGTTAGTTGTAATGTAGCCCCACACAATGTCTGCTTTTAATATAATCGCACTAATTAAAAGACCGCATTTCACAGCCGAGGACAAAACACCAAGCTCCATTAATCACACAACTCCTTAGTCACATAAAGGGGCCGGAAGGTCAGACGCACCGCGGGCAGAAGTGAAGAAGGCAGGTTGGAGTCTGGGGTGGGGGGTAGGCAAAGGGCAGTATGAGAGGACAAAAGGGAGACACCGGGGTGTGCTG
>VZTM01022224.1:0-28202 GCA_013400555.1 Jacana jacana | reverse complement strand
GGTCGGAAGCTGCTCTAAGGGCGGCAGTGGCGGCGGCGGTGTCATCCTCGTCCCGGCCGTGCCTGTAACCTTTGGATGCGGCACCACGTGAGTTCGGAAGCGGGCCGGAGCCTCCGCCGGGGGATGGCCGGCCGGTCGGTGCCCGTCGCGGGAGAGAGTGCTCGTTGCTCACGGTGGAACGGAGCGGGGCGGCGGGAGGGCGAGTGTCCGCGCCGGCGTCTGCCCGGGCTTCCCACCCGGCCCTTCGGGCTCCCGTCGGAAAAAGGCTGAGGTCGGAAGGATTGAGGATTTCGGGAGGAAGGTCTGGTGGACAGCTGGCGGGCAGAGGTGGTCTCCAGGAGCGTGTCTGTTCGCTCCTGCGGTGCGAGGGGTGGTTGCCGGAGTGGTGGTGGGGGAAAATCGGCCTGAGCCCGGAGGGGCGTTTGGAGATCGGGAGCTGTGGGTGAGTCTGCCCCAGGTTTTTTAGCCTGAGGGGCAACCTATTTGCAGGGCTGTAAGAGGAGTCTGTGTGCAGTGCTATGCGTGTTCCACACTCGACCTGAATCCATACCAACATCTAAATGTTTTGGGTTTTCTTCTGTTTTTCGCTTTTTAAATGTATGAGGGAGATGGGCAAGAGAGATGCACAGTACCATCATTTTGGGGTTTTTATTTCTTGTCATTTTGAGATCCCCATTACAGAAATCCTTAGGTATCTATTGCATACAGCCTTCTTAAAATTGTAACTTCAGGTGCTGAGGTTTTCTTCTCAAAGTCTGTTTAAAAGGACACTTTCTTCCTTGTCACAAGCCATCCTTAGGAGCGTGTGTCTGCAGTGATATCTACCTTAACAGTGTTCGAGAGGTGACTAGGTGAATATTGAAATCGTGTCCCTTCTGGGAAGTGAGGTCCCCCAAGCCAAATGTACCTGTGAAACGTGTCTTGCATCATTAGCCACTGGCAGCCTTGACTTGCTGCCGGGGGGAAAGGTAGAGCATGCCTTTGGAGAGCCACCGCTGGTCCAAAAGCTGCATCTTTAAAACACTCGCGGGTCCTGATGAATTCGAGTTGAAATAATATTTTTTAGGTGCTTGAAAAGATCTTGGCTAGGTAACTTGCCAACTCCTTGGTTCATCGTACAGTATATTCAGAAGGTGGCAGCTGCAGCTATAGGCAGTGCCATTTTCATTTTTTTTTTTGCCTGTTTGCAGGAGCTTTTCAAGGATTTGTTCCAAACGCCACAAATCGTGAATTCCAACAGAAGTAAACTTGTGTATCTTTAAACTATTGGCTCTTTTGGCAGGAATAGCTTCCAATGTACTAGGACTTTAATACTTATGGCATAATGAATGGAAACTCTCTCGGTGTCAGTGGAAAAAGTGGTCACTGTATTCAGCGAGGGGGAAAAAAAACCTCGTACACTTCAATGTGAAAATTTTTGGTCTGAAACAGCAGCGTTGGATCACTGGGTGTGTTGCTGCTCTTTCACTTCACTATGGTAACCTACCCAGATTGGGTTATCCGAAGAAAATGGGGATATTGTATTGTGTACCGGCACTTGCAGATTTTCCCAGTCAATATTGCTATCTTGGTGCTGAATTGCAGCGTTACTACTACGGTTCATTCAAAGAAAAATGCTATCTGTGATGTGGGTAACTAAAATGATGCAAGTCAAAACTAAGTTTAAAGGGAATTGAGGCTGTATTCTGTGTATGCATACATAGTGACTCACTATTGCATATTAAGTAGACGTGTTTGGGAAGTTAAAGCAGAAAACAGCGTAGTGTTGCGTTTGCATTGGGTAAACTGTGTATTGGTTTCTTACAAAGTTGCATTACATACAGATAATGATTTAAGCAAAAGATCCCTGTTTGCACTATACAATCAGGTGGTAATCTGTGAGTGATCCTACCAATTAAAATGCTCTGCAGTCTAGTGTTAGAGTCTTGTTTAGAAAGTGACTCTTTCATTGACCACAATATGGAGAACTTCTGTCAGGCTGTCATATTGAGAACCTCTGCATTGTGTGTGGGTGCTTAACCAGGAAGCTGACAGGCTTGTAAATGTCCTGCAGCTCGGTCATGACGGTCTGGTAATTAACTTATCTTTTAAGAAAAAAAAAACAAAAAACAAAAAAACAAACCCAAAAAAAACCCTTTTTTTTTTTCCTCTGTTTGAGTTTATTTGGAAGAGTGTAATAAACTGAAGACAGTTGTAAGATGAAGATGTTAAAAAAAGAATTGTAGGTTGTATCTACTGAAGCCACCTCAAAAATAGATGCTTTTGAAGTATTATGTTTATCAAAGATTTTAAAGCAAGGAACTCAAATATTAACTGACAAGTTCAAAATGGACTTGGCAAAGCAGTCAATAACATGCCATAGCAAGCAAGTCTCCCTTGACATAAGGGTGGACAAGATAACCTAAAGTATCTTCTAACTCAAATTTCTTCCATTAAGGTAGACTAAATATTAATGGCACTGAGCATTCTTTACCTCTGAAATGTGACCTCAGTGATGTCTTTCAGTATTTGAACTGTTTATTTTAATGTATGTTCTCTTATTTAAAGAGAAAATAACACTGGTGCAACAAGGATGCGCATTTTGCTCAGAGTTGGAAGTCAGGTTTCAGTTACCAACATTTAATCTAATGCAGAATAATGAACAGCCATGATTAGCCCAGGGTATTTAAATGTACACAAGGAGAGAAATAAGGAAAGACTACTTGAATCTATAGCAGATTCTGTTATACCGTGCATGCTTACTTTCCTCAAACAGGACCAATAAATTTGCAATATAATATTCTTAAATTTGTATTCTTTAGCATTCTCAACTTGTCATAAAATGAATAGTAATAAAACTTGTTAAAAGCTGCTGTTCGGGAGACAAAGATCTTTCTCTGTAGAGCATTTTAATTAAAAATTAGATAAAATCTAATCGTGTCTAAAAAGCTATGATTAGCTCTGCCTACTGCCTTGCTGTAGTGTGTGCAACAGTCTCAAGTAGGTTTACTTTTTTTATTATTCAAACCCGTTGAGTTTTCTCTTGAAGGCACGATTTTTTATTTCTCCTTGCAAAGTTAATTGAAGAATGAGGAGGGCAGCCGACGGTGAGGTGATACTGTTGCCCGCTTGAAAAAGAAAAGTGACCCTATGATGATTTATGTAGAAGATGGGTATTCTCACAAGCATTAAGAATTAGGGATGTAACTCAGAAAGGTTTGTCTTTTACATTCGGATTTCTTCACTTTTAAATAACTGTCACTAATGCTAGTTTTTCCCTAGCTTTGCCTTCAAATAGTGGAAAAGATCATGTTTGCTAATCGCACAGCAAACCAATAAAAAAAAATAAGGATTTTTTTGCGTGTTTGTGAAGCTCCCAAACTCTTGTAAAAACCCATGTAAAAACTAAAAATGTGGTAAGGATCTCTAAAACAGGGCAGTTGCACACAGAAGATGGAAGCAATGATAATGAGAAGTACAGAATGAGGATTTCAGTGAGGTAACATGTACAGTGAAATCAACAGGCAAAATACTGGGTTAACCCATCTTGTAACAGTCGTGGTTTCTCACCCTGAATGTAGTTCCAGCTCAAGTACATGGTTTCGTCCCGTTTGTCTCTTATTTCTAAATTATCAGCCTTTCAAGTTATAGCTCATAAAAGCGAGTTTCTAGTTTTCATGACAGGTTTCACTTGATATGAACAGTACATTTGAAGGATCTGCCTGTTAGGGCTATTCATATTCCAGCAAACATTATGAAAGTGATTTCTGCTGCCACTTATAAATCTTATTCTAACTGACAGATGACAGCAGGAGGTGTTATTAGTTTAATTTTGGTGAATTGCAAAGTAGGCATGAGGCTTTCTCAGTTGGAATTTCAAAATCTGGTGGGAGAAGAAATGTAAAGAGAGTGTAGGAGGCGGGTGTTTCGTTGTTAGTTGGTTTTTTTTTGTGTTGTGTTGTTTTGGTGGTGGTGTTTGGTTTTTTTGTTGGTTTGTTTTTTTTTTTTTTAAATAAGAAGCCAGAAATAACTCTGAAAATCTAAATTCTTTTTTTGTCCCCTAAGATGTAAGATTTAGTTGCATGTTACAAGACAGACAAATAGCATCTGCCCTGCCTGTGGAGGGTTATGGACTGAGGAGGAGGGTATAGCCTCCCCTCTCTGCTGTTTGCAAATGTACCGTGCAGTTAAGGAGTGTATGGATGCGTTTTGAAGATTCGATGAACTTTGATGCTGACTACTAAGTCTGGCTGGTTTTGCCACTTAAAGCATGACCATTCCCAGCACTAAGGACTTATTGCTGGCTATTTTCTGTTATGGCTTTGGAGGAGAGAACTAGGTAAGTTCCTGCATGGCCTCCTACATTTGGTGAACTTCAGCACTGTGTCTGCATGTTTCAGGTTTTCAGTATTGCGTACGAGCTGGATTCTGCCTTAATTCCCAGCCAGCACAGGAAACACCGTGTTCTTAAAACACACTTCTGCGGAGCCTATCGCTTGTAATCTGCTACCCTTACCTGTGCCCTTATATTCACAGAAAGATAAGGTGGCAGCAGGGAACACAACAGTATTGGGTTCTGACCACTTGGTGTACAGTGTCTGGTCTATGAAGAGGAGGCCTGGGATGTACCGTGCTCTGCATAGGTGATAGCGACAAACCTCCATCTCAAGGCAGAAGAGATGATTCAGCCGCTCTTGCTTTAAGCAGCTATTGAACTTCCAGGGACTCAACCCAAGGTTCACAGTGGTGAACTCTTCTTCTGCTTGTCTTACATCTTCATTGAAACTCAAAATTTGGTATTCATTTTAAGATTCTGAATCTGAGATAATCACCTTTACAATACATGCACCAGTGGAAGAAAAATCAAGCGTGCTTTTTGCTGGAGTGTTACAGATCTGTCCTTACATAGAGATCATGCAACCTTTTTTGTACTTGTTATTCGACAAGTGACTGGTGGCTTCTCCACGTGGCTCTTTCAGGATTGCATCTGTGTCTGCACAACTACTGGGATGTGCTGCTTGTGGTGTGTACTGTGGCTTGCTGAGCTACTGAGTTTTTAATGATAGCAAGGTGTCTTGGGTCTTACTTGATAACAGATATCGGGGCGGGGGGGAAGAAGATAAAAATATATTGCTGTATGATAAAATAAACTTCTGTCTGCAAATCATATCAGAATGTCTACTTGGATTTAAAACAAACAAAAAACAACTGATATCCCCATATGGGGAAAGGAGTCAGAAGAGTTGTTACCGGTGTTTGATTGAGTTTTTCTACCGTAGAAAGAAGTAGCTATGTTCTAGCTATAGCTACAATAGAATAGTGCTATGCTCTTCATTGGAATAAAGAGTTTAGCCATGAACAATAAAGAAGTATTGTAGTTACTGCAAACTTTTTTAAAAAGTACTTGAGAGTATTATAGAATGTTAAGGTGATGGGACACTGTGATTCTCCAAAAGCTTGAAACATTTGTTTTTGTATTGTAGGAGTTTCAAGAGATGGGGAGTCTTTGAAGTCCTGATCTAATGACTTCCTAATCACTTCTGTTAAGATATTTGATTTGTGGTTTGTTTGTTTGTTTTTTTAATATTCTGCAATTATGGCACACTTGGGCCTTTTGAAGCTGCTGTGATGATCAGCATAATCTAAGAGACTGCAAGGATGATGAGACAGGTTCATTTGTCCTTGGCCATTTGGCTTGTCATTGTGAGTTGAAAGTTTCATGGGGTGTCTGAGGTAACCTGGTAGTTGCTTTCATTTCCACCCTGTTCTGGGCTACTCAATAACACCACTCTCTTTTGTTCCATCTCTGCTCCTTTGCATCTACTTGCTGCACTGGTAGATGACTTGTATTGCGCAGTCCTTGTGCAGAGACTTGGCTCTCCAAGGAGAGACTCGCAGAAGGGAAGTAGCGTGAGTCTTTGGATCGATGGTGTGGGAACAGTGGTGTGGGAACGTTTCTCCTTGTGCGATCATCACGTGAAACTGTTCCCTAGAGGGTGTTAACCTTTTCATGCAGAAGAACTTGAAGTAGCTCCACTGAGATTAGACTGGAGAGTAGTTTGAGTGTTGGCTTTCAACTAAAGACTTGCCAGAAAAGATTATTTGAATCTATTCTTAAAGATCTTTGCACTAGCAAATAGTATCACAACATGTTAGCTGTATGCCTGGGTGGTTTCTGAAACTGCAGTGGAGGAAATGAAAAAGTCCTTGTTACGTTGTGTGTCCAGACTTGCTTTCTGTGATTTTTACTTAGATAAGTCTGAGGGAGATAGTAACAAGAAACGGGTAGAAAAGATGACAGGTATGGTTAGCCCTTAACCTACCTCAGAAGGGGTGGTATTTTTGCATTTCTCCTGGTTATTTTTGTATAGTAGACGCTAAACCAGGATCTTAAAATGCGTGTTGGGCTGGAGTTTTTTCACTTCTGTCTAGGTGCAACTGCTGACACTGTTGATATTGCACTTTAAATTGCTTTACATAGCTTGGATCTGTCAGGTTTTCTTCACTCGGGAATGAAGCTGGTGCAAAACTTCACAAAGCCTATGGAATGCCATGCAAATCAATACTTAAATTAGAGCAGTGTCTAGCAGCTTCACTTCAGTGGTGTTGTATGAAACATGAAATGATTTAAACTGGCTGGCAGGATCTGTCCCAGGTGATTTTCAATTATATATGTATTTGAGAGTGACAGCTGGGCAGGGTTGGGAAGGTACTTTACCACTGCTAGCACAACCACTTTACTTCTGCTTTATTAACAACTCAAGTCGCTTCACGTTGTGTTCACCTACTTCAGCTCTGAGATACACGTGGTTAACGGTGACGGCGATTTTTGTATTCTGACATGAGCTTGCTTTGCATAGTGAGGAGTCTTAGCATCCTTGCAAAGTCCTTTTTCAGATGTGTGTTTTGGTAATAGGTAGATCAGGCCATGGTGACTACTGATCTAGTGGTTTGTTTCTAAACTGAAGGTGTATTTCTAAAGCAAGTCAAAAGAGATTCGGTAATGAAGCTCTGAATTATCTAGGATTTGAGAAAAGCATATAGTCCATTGCCTTTCAAATATTTTGGGCTTTTTGAGTGTTAGCTGGTTTCTGTTAGTGGAAGCACTTAGGCAGAGATGTTTGTTCATGGTGCCTGCTAGGTTACAGAAACCTTTTGAAAGAACTTAAGTAAAAATACACACTTCCAGAAATGAAATACCAGCATATAAAGCAGAGCTACGTACTAAGGATATCGTCTGCTTGTGAGTGAACAATTCACATGTGGCTCTCTTATTATTGATCCTGACGTTGCTGGGCACTGGACAACAGCACCTCAAACTGTATTACCTAAACTATTCAGAAAAGGTTGTCTTGGTTGTGCAAAGTCTGACACCCTAAAGCTGTGGTGTGAACTTAAGCTTCCTCAAAGCACTGGAAAAAGTTGACCAGATTGGGGGAAAAAAAAACCCAAACAAACAAGGGGTGGATGTTTGAGGATAGCACTCTATTTTCTGAGAAGATACTTCAGTAGCTTTTTGACAAGTTTTGACTTTTTTTGACTCATTCCAAAACTGAAATGCTGAATTTGCATAGGCTCATGGCTTTATGTTCTCATTCCATTGTCAAATCTAAAGCTAGAGAAATGAGTGTGGAGAATAAAACTGTATATATAACCACAGGCAAAATGCTTTGAATGAGATAAAGCAAATACATGTTACTTTGAGGAGGTGATCATAAACCAAGCCTGTTTCAAGCTCATGTGGGTAGTTTCCTTAGGCCCATCCTGAGCATTACTGAGCCAGTGAAGTAAAAATGCTACTGAAAGGCTTTGCTTTTTTGCTGTGACAGCTGGGACATGGTGATGTGTGTCTGGAGCTAGATTGTGGTGGCAGGGCTGCCAATGGGGTTTAGATACCTAGGGGCAAGGGTGAAGAGGAAAACTGGGGCTGCCTGGCTGCCTGTAGTGGGGCTGTGGGAGGAAATCTGCAGGAAGGGTCTCAGCCACCCTGTTGGACCCTGGGTCAGCAAGAGGCCTCTCCTGTGCTGGTGAAAACTTACCCATGATGGGCTGCATTAGCAAGACTATGGCCAAAAGGTTATTGCTCTCCATTGTGCGTACGAATGGTGTCCTGTTTTGCACTTCTGCTGACCCGAGAGGCCTACAGAAGAAGGTCACTGAGCTGGTTAGGGGCCATCATGTGATGTGTGTGGAGGGGTTGATTGAGATGGCTTTGCTTGACCTCCAAGGGAGAAGACTAAGGAGGAACCCTGGTGACAGCCTTCAGCAGGGCCTTGGCAGAGAAGGTGCAGCCAGGCTTTTCTTTTTCTCAGGATGAACATGGAGGTGAGAAGAGGAGCTTCTATGTTTGACTTGAGCTGGTGAGGCCTGTGCTATGCCGGGAGGGGGCAGTTCCTGTTACCCCTGTGACTTTCTGGAGGAACCACTGGTGTTGCCACCATTTTCCTTGTCACCGGTTGTCACCTAGGGCTGTCCCCTGGCCTTGCATTCAGGTGAGCCTTGGTGCTGGCGCAGGCTGGGGCGTAAGACTGCACCTCCTGGCAGTAGCAGAGGCTCGGATATTCCTAAACTAACTGTGAAACCACATCCTTCCTCTTGCCTGTGCCTGCTCTGACATGGTGGTGCAGCTGCCTGAAAAGCGAGCTCAGCCCAGCCGAACGACTGCACTTCACTTCAGCAGTGTGATCCCGGCCACTGGTGTGAGCATCTTAAAAACCTGAAACTAGTCACCGTGGGGCTCACCTGACATTGAAGAGACACCAGCGCATCTAAGATGACATTCATGTGGCTTTTAGATTGTGGTCTAGATGACTAAATTTAATCTTTTGGTAGAGAAGTTGCCTATTTTAACAAAAAACCCAGCCAGAATTGTGCCTACCTTAGATACAGGTGTTACCATTTGGTCAGGTGAATCTCACACGCAGTGGGAGGAAGGTAAACTAACCCCGTGGAATGCAAACAGGCTTCAGAACTCCAGATTGGATGTCCAGGTGGTGAGAGGAAGGGGATGGGGAAGAGCACATCATCATCATTGGCTTCTAAAAAAACTCTGGCACATGCTTCAGGCTGTCTCTTACTAATTATTGAAGTACTAAATCTTGGAGTGGTTAATACTGGAATCAGTAATTGTTCAACTGTATTCTAAATGTAAGGTTTTAGACTTTTCAGGTTAAAACCTGAGATAACAACAAACCTCTGTAGGTCCTTACAGGCAGCTCTAGTAATTTTAAAGTGTAAAATTGTGTGGAATTTGTTGCAGAAGCTTATCCAAGAAGAAAAATGCTCCAAGCATACTCGTGTTTCAAGGGGTTATTTAGTGATTCCCCTCACTCTACCTATTCTGTATAAATGGATCACGTTTTAACTTGCTGATAAAAGCCTAATGTCAATCTCTCAAATGTAATGGTATTATAAATGTAAATGCATGCTATTAATAAGTTCTTATTCTTTTAGGACTAACGCAGAAGTTTGAGGTGAAGCACATTCAGCTGTCAGTGAAATATCTTTTCTTAAACTAGAAAAAGGAGGGCTTGGAAGGAACAAAAAAATAAGATACTAAATTATAATTATGGATACTTAATTATTTTGGAGCCTAATGAGGCTCTGCTTGGTGGATGAATTTGGTTGAGTATGATACCACAACTCTATAAATTATGGTGTGAATTTTTGGCATTCACTGTGCTCATACCACCTGTTTACAACTTCATAGTCATAAATTCGGTCATGTCTTTTGAAAAATGCTCCTGTGAGCATGGTTTCACATTTGCTCTACTCAAGCAGGTTCAGTGTAGTTCTGTGCCCTGTTTTGAGTTGGCACTGGTATTGGATTATCTGTGTGGTAGTCTGGGTAGATCACCAATCTGTCTGAAAAACAATGGTTTTTTTCTGTCTGGATTAGTTTCTCGTGTGTGTGCAGAAACTTCGCTGGTGTCACAAGAGACGGCAATAACTTGAGGAAGGGCAAGATGATCGGAGTTGCTGGGATGCGTCCTGATGGATCCCTGGGCATCCCCATGTTGTTGATGGAAGAGACAGAGCCTTTCCTGCTGTGGTTGCCCTGCATAAAATGTACTGAGCAGCCTGGCCTGCGTCCTGGGAACCAAGCAGGCATGGCACACAAATAGGGATTACTGCTGGGGCCCTGAATTTCAGTAAAACTGTGGAATGGTCTCATCCCATGCAAGCAGAGAAACTTTAAGTTAGCTATTAGTATTCTACCACAAGCTCTGTAAGATGGGAACCAGTTTGGCCCACTTTGACTTGCTTGGCTTAAGTGAATGTACATGTGAAAATGAAGCTGAGAAGTGAACACCACTTTCCTACAGGAAGTACGGAGCAGAAGCAGCCATTTAACTTGCCATAGCACGGTGGTTCCATTTGCAAAACGTGAAACAAGTGAAGGCTAAATTCCATAGCTACAGGCACATTTTTCTTGGGTAGGTAGTAATCAAAATCTAATGATTCAAGCTGTCAAAGCTTTTTAAAGTTCATGTGAAGTTTCAGATGATGAAAATCTGTCTTTTTGGGAGAAGAATTGTTTGGCTGCTCTTCTAGAGAAAATTTTGAGACTAATGAGCTTTTCACATGCAAACTTTTAAAAGTAGACACCCAATAATTACAGAAATGCTTAAGGTTGGCAATAGTTTTGTATTAGCCTTTTACCAACAAGTTGGGAAATACTGACTTTATTTTAAAAAATAGTAATTTTGTTTTGGTAGTCTAAACTAGCAAGGAGTGCCTGTTTGTGGAGATTTTGCCAGGAAGGTATGTTGCCTTGTGTTTGCCTAGAGCTTAGCATTCACCTCCATGAGATGACAAAAAGCCGTCAGTCTGCTTGAAGCCTGTTCCTCTTTCAAACTGTTTCCACAGCCGCCACTGTGTCAACACAGTTCAGTTGTAATTGCCAGCTCCAGAGCAGACTGATCAATGGAAATGCTAAATAAAGCAGCAGAACTCTTGCCTCAGAGGATGTGTAAAAGCAGATGGGCCAGCAGGTGCGAACATCAGCAGAAAGGTTAGCTGTTACCTCCCAGTCCCAGTACCGTGCTGTACCTTCCTGGCTGCTTTGCTAGCAGGTCACATTGAACTTTTGAGTTTTTTAACTTTTCTTCTAGGTGAAGCTTCTTTTTAAGAAATGAACAACTAAAGGGGTTTAGCTTTTTCTGAAATTGAGAAACAGCAGAATTCCTAGGAATAAAAGCTGTTGACTATCTTGAGCCATAGCTAGATAATGTTGTGTGTGTGTGACGTGAAATATCAGGCTTGTGGTACTTGTTAGTACTATTAGAGTTGATCCTGCCATTTTTGTCACATAAGAGACTTTGAGATGTGACTGCTGGTTGGGAATCAGAAACAAAACACCAACTCTACTGGCCATTGACATACACGTCTGTGAAAGCCTGAGGAAGTTCTTGGCATGCGTTAAGCTAACTGCATTAGGTTTGCAGGCACAGCTCTTTCAGTGCTTTCTTACAAGGCGAGTATCTTTTCCATAGCTGATACGTAAAATGATGTCTGTACTCCCTCTGCTGGCTCCATAAAAACAGCTTTCATGAGCTTAAATATTCAAGTAGCACCTCTCAGAACAAAGTCTGTGTGAAATTCTGAGTTAGGAACAGTTTAGTGAACGGAAGAGGGGTTTTCCTGAAA
Organism: Jacana jacana; assembly: GCA_013400555.1. Taxonomy (NCBI): domain Eukaryota; kingdom Metazoa; phylum Chordata; class Aves; order Charadriiformes; family Jacanidae; genus Jacana; species Jacana jacana. The sequence continues at coordinate 16,574 of VZTM01022224.1, read as the reverse complement.
AATGGGTCAACAAATAGTTACTGAAAGCTAATCAGCTGTCTCAGATGCTATCTCCTGCCATAATGGTAAACACTGGTGTTGTATATACCTTTGTAATTGTAGTCTGGTCTGCTTTTGTGCATCAATGATTGGATGGGACTATGGAAATTAAGATAGCAAATATTTGTGCATCTGAGCCCTAGGTTTATAGGTATTGTGTGCAGGATGTACAAAAAAGAGGTGTGATATCTGGAAGCATCCCATGGGAGAAGAGAACTTATATCCTTACATAAATTACAGTGCTCTGTACATTTGTTTGCTTATTATGAGATTACTGTTTCTTTCCTGTGGGAAGAGATATTGGATATAAAAATTCTCAGCCAGAACGGAAGAAGAATGAGGTCTCAGTATAGATAGGTGTTATGTCCATAATTAAAACAATGGCTCTTGAAAGTCAAAGACATCCTTTTGTGCCAATGCAGTTAATTCAATTTGACTGTTTTCTGATATTATTCATCTGTTATGCTACTATTCTAGTTATTTTTGCTTTCTGGAATTTAGGGATGGTTTAACAGTTTTGGAGGACTAAGAGAACCATCTACCCTGCTGTAGTGGTCAGTAACTGGTCTGAAGGTGGATTAGTGGAATAACAAATCAATCCTGCGTTTTTGGCATTTGCTAGTTCAGGATGTTTCTGAACAAGAACCTTTGAGCCTTGTGAGATGGAGAGCTTGGCTTCTGGTTGCTAAGTCTGAGGATGTTTTCTGGCTTTTCACGCCTGCAAGGTGCATTTCCTGGAAAGCGCAGTCTCTTGTCCAGACGTTTGCGATTCATGACTGTCAAATATTTTGGAACTGTAAGAGTACTGTGCAAACCTGATTCAAGAGTTCAGTGTGCCCAAAGACTGTGGTGTTCCTCCTATTAGATTTCTCTTTGGGTATACCAGTGGGTGTCTGCAGATTTCTCTAGGCGTTGATGTGCTGAGCCAGGGACTGCTTGGCTGTATACAAGCAGACAGTTGACTGGACAGCCACACAAAGGTTAGAACAAATCTTCTTGCAGTGAGTGTATTCCCTACCAAATATCCTGCTCTTCCACTTTTTCCCCTGTGGGCATGCTATTGTGGATTAAGGTCTTGAAGCTTAGCCCGCCACTTCCTATGAGAACTCAAAAGTTTTAGTGCCATGCTCAGTAAATTTTGTTTTAATGTCCCAAGTTGTATTTTAATAATGTGCATGCAAGTTGATGAGTGAACCGAAACTTGCAGACCCACATAATATAGGCCATAAAATTTAGCTTAGCAATGCTTGCCTTGAACTCTCATCTTGTCAGGCAAGAACAGCTGAGGATTCTCAGTGCACAGGGAAATACTTTCATTTTCTAGGAAAGCCTAGCACGTTTTAGGAACCTCTAAGTTCAGGAGTCAGAGATTCCTAATCTTAAAATAGCTTAAAATAATGAAGTAGCTTCAAATAGCTTGGTTTAGGCTTTCTTTGAGCAATTTTGCCGTGAGGCAATAGTTTAAATACTTGAAAATATTTGCTCAGTGAAAAATACTTTTTGACAGCTAATGGCTTATTTTAATAATAATTGCTCAACAACATGCTAATGTTTTAGTAAGTACCTACTTTTTGAGTTTTAAGGAAGAAAGCTGTCTCAAAAGCTGTTTAGTCTTAATTACATAAGCATCATGCCTCAAACTAGCTTGTGGTTTTGACAGACAGCTGTATAACTGCCTAAAATTGTTCCTTGGAACTCTTGCTTCTGGATTCTAGCTGTATACAGTTTGATCACATTGCTGAGTTCCTTTAATTAGATAACTGCCCTAAACTGTGTTCAAATACTAAGATAGGATATTCCACACTTCACCACCCACAACTGCCACCCCAATTTCACGCTCTTTTTGGTTAGAGGGAAAGATTTCATTAGAAGTGGATACACGTGCGAGAGCAGGTGTGTAGCGCACCGAGAATCAATGTGCTATTTAATAGTCTGGGGAAAGGTCCTAGCTTCTGATATTGAGGCTACAAATGCAAAATACAAACCCACACCTGAATGTTCAGTGTAAATGTATGTTTGTTCTGAAGGTGAACTGGAAGCGCTGTTTGTAAGCTGCACTGCTATTCCTCTGAAGGGTAAATTTTTATCCAGGGTCCTGTTGGTGTAAGTTTGTACCTATTTGAAAAGCTCCCTTTATTCCAGAAAAGGAGGAAACAGAAAACGTTGTTGTAAAGTACTGGAAGTAGAATCCAACTGAGAATTTGACTAAACGTACGTTAGAGATCACAGTAGAACTCAGCTGTCAACCTGCTTGACACGCAGTACAGAGCTGAATATGCATCTAACTTAAATGAGCCAAATTCATCATGTAACTTGAAAATGAGCTGTAGGGTTGCTTTGCAATGTGTAGGGCTCCTCAGAAGTTTCCTTCTTCCCAGCCAGTGTGTGGTAACCTTCTTAGGGAGCGCTTGTGAAGTCTGTAAGTGTGGAAAAACAGGTCTGCTGTTTGTTACCGGCAGACTTCATACTGCGCCATTTTTTTCTTACTCTCGTCTGCCTCAGGTAGGTTTTTTGGAAACACTACTGAAGTAATCCTTAATTATAAAGGTTTTTGGATGGCTTCTTCCTGTATTTCCCTTGACAAACCAATTGAAATAAGTAATTCTCAATGGGACTGAAATAATAAGTGGGTTTTTGGAAAAAAGTCCTAGCACAGCTGCATCCCAGCAGTCTACTTTCTATTCTTCATTAGAAATGGGGACATACCACTGTGTCTTTCAAGCTATAGAGTCTATTGAAGGTGCTAAGAAACCAGATGATGGTATTCTGGGAAGAGGATGGGGGTACAGGAGGCTGCTTAGGAAACTGGAGCACTAGGAGGCAGAGGGGGAAGCTTCTATGCATCTTCTGAAATTACTTCTAGAAAGACTGAATACCTAACTGTGGGAGTTACAGTAATTCATGTTATCTTTTGTTTCGTGGTCCTGTGTCACTCTTGGGACACTCTGATGCTCTTTCATTTCCCTCCAATGAGGAGTTACTTCCTTGAGTCTCAGTAACCACAGCTGAAGGCAGCTCTCAGCTTCTCTATTCTGCTTTACCTGTTTGCTGCAGTAAGGGAAACTTGTGAGCTGCAGGGGTTAGGTTAAAGATGTAAATAGTTTATGACTTACCAGGGCTATTCTGTGAGCCCCTCCTTGCCTGTTTGGGGAAATAAGTGGTGAGCTGAGGTACACTACAGTCAGTTGTGTAATCGCAGTGGCCCTTCGTTGGAAACCACGAGCTGGATGTACAAATCTTGCTTCTTAAAATCTTGTGCCTTCAACCAAAGGCTGGTTGGAATTAGTCTCACATGCACAAATTCAACAGTTTAAGCAGGTTGCTTGGAGTTGTCACTTGAGTGGAAGAGCTGATACTTCCCTTCCCAATTCCCTTTCTTGAGAGATACTGTATGCTATTGCTGAAAGCAGTCTGATTGCAGAAGTTGCAGAACACTGTCACTGTAAAATAAGCAGTTGTGGGAAGTAGCTTTATGTAGAAGCAACAAAATAGCTCTGACCTAGCTGAGTCAGAAGGACGATCTGTAGTCTTCATGGATGGGTAGACTCTTCGCCCTGAGGGTCAGCTGCAGCTGATCTAATGGCAGTAGGCTCCCAATTCAGATGCTGTCTTTTGGACAGGAATATTATGCTTATTGAACAAGCCACGAGGAATTGCTGCTGAGGATTCAGAGCTGCCTTAGCAGGAGACTGACACTTCACTGTGTATGCCAATGGTAGTTACGCTCTAGGTACCAGAGTGCTTGCTGGTTTGCCATATTATTTCTGATAGCCATGTACTTGGATTGGGCAGAGCAGTGAGGGGAACAAATAGCTGGTCCTTAGCACTGAGTAGGTCCAGCTGATTGCTGTGAAGTCTTTCAAGGCATGGCCTTTCCATACCTAGAGGAATAAGCATTGTGCCAGAGCTATATAGGCACCTAGTTCACCTCCTAATTGGAATGCTTGCTATTTAGACTGGAAGAACAAAACCATCTACGAATTGCATTGGGATCCACTGATGTTTGTGAAGAGTTAAGACCTTTGGTTCATGGGAAACCAGAGAAGATATTTCCTTTATGGGGTGTAATTGGCTTCATTTATATTTTTTCCCCAGTCATTTTTTTCTAATGAAATAATCATGCAGCTGATACCTTTGTGCTCTCAGAAACCTGAAGTTATGCACAGTACAGATCTTCACACCTGAAGACTTTAGAAGCCACAATTGTTAATTGCACATAGCCAGTTTGTACAGCAGTTGTTAAATAGTCTATCAAAACTGAGAAATTAAGTTTCCTAAATCTGCTTGAGCTGCCATTTGACCATCTGATGAATTTGCTGTTCAGTTCAAATGGTGTCCAGCCTTGGCTGTAAAGTGATATATCGTGTGATTTGTTCAGCAGCGTGTCACTTTACCTGAAATAACAGAGGGAAGATGAACCTTTTCCTTGAATGGTGATTAATGTTATCTTAAAGATGCCAGGAACATAGTTCCATGATGAAGATGCTCCCAGCATTAGCTGAATGTATGTCCCATAAGTTGCATATCAACATTGCCTTTATGACTTCTACAAATAGATCAGCTATTCTGGCATCTTGTAAAGAAACTTCTGTGCAATCCAGTGTGGTAACATATTCAGCTAGTAGAAACCCTGATAAGTATTTTTGCTTTATTTTGTGGCTGGGCAGGGGGAGAATGCTTTTTGGATGACTGCTTTCTGCACCAGACTGCTGCAAGGAACACACTCTTGGACTGCAGAGAAGCGAATTGCGTGGCTGTGATCACAGCTGGTGGGAGGGTAGAGGCTTGGGAATGTGTCTCCTTGGATCCAGGGGGGCAGATTGCACTGCTGTCAGAAAAATTGTCTGTTTTTAAGGATCACTGAAGTGTAGGGATAAGGCAAGAGCAGTAGAAAAAGGATTAGTAAAGGAAAGGGTGCTAAAAGTGGTTGGAGTGCTGTGTGTCCCATGAGAGATGGACTTAGAGCAGGGCCCAAAAGGAAGTGCTGTCTCAGTAGCTGAGGTGCTGCTGTGGAAGAAGAGTGGAAAAAACACAGAAAGTCACTGCGCTGAGCCCCGTGTTGCCTGTGCGACTGTTGCGACCGCAGGCTTTCACACAGTCTATTACTTCATTAACACAATTGCCAATTAATGTGGGTGGCTTTTCCCAATGCAAATGGATAAGGGTGGCAGGTGTAAGTTGCAGTGTTGTTAGTGTCAAATAAAGAGAGCAGCTTCAGGACCTTTGTGGGTGGAAGTCTTATGCTTGACACTGCAGCACAGCCATGCCTTTGGTCACCTGAGGATGTGACAGACTTACTGCTTGCATTGTTAGACTAAAAGTGCTATGATAGGAATCTTGGCTTTGTGCATCCTGTCTACTAACAGTGCTTACACACACTCCCTGTCTGTTTTAAAGAAACAAGCTGCTAAGAGGAGAATATATTGCCTTGCATTAAATGGTGGACCAGGGATTGTCATGTAACTCCTAGTGATCATGCAGCATTTAATTCAACATCATTCTGTGGACAGGTATCAATAGCTATATTGCAGCAATGCTAAAATGTATACAGAAAACACCACAAACCATCATCCAGTCGTGCATAAATGTTTAAATGAGAAAGTTTTTTAAAAGGAGTAGTTATGAGCAGGACAGTGTATGCAGCATGAGACCTTAGCCTAGTCTATCGTAAAACTTCAGATAATACCGTAAGGCTCAATTTACTGAAGATGCTGCTTATACTGTACCAGAAAGAGAAGGCCCACTAGAATGGATTAATGAGCTAAACTCTTAAAATCTATCAAAAAGAACTAAAAGACTGATCAGTAGAGTCATAATGAAGAAGTTTGCAAGAGATTTCACACCTGTGTTTCTTGCACAGGCATACAGTGTACTATTAAATCTAAATATTGTGGTTAAAAACCAAACAAACAAACTAACAAGAGCCTTGTTTTGCCACCACCAGCAGGAGCAGCAAACTTGTGAATAGTTTGGAAAGAGCTACTCAAGTGTAACCTAGTTATGGTATTTGAGTTAACTAAAAAAAAAAACAAACAACTTTGACTCCTTAGGAATAGATGATGGCAAATGTAAATAGACTTTTTGAAAGGGGCTTTCTCAGAATGACTCTTTAGACAGTCCACTTGTATTTCTGGCAGCAGGGATTAATATGATGCAGGGGAAGCTAGTATAACTTTAGAATTATACATTTTTCAAGAAGTAAGGCTTTTTAATGGTCTGAGGACAAACTGTGTTCTTGTATTTCCAAAATGCTTTTGAAAAGCCTGAAGATGAAGGCTCTTAAACTGGCATGTTACAGGAGAAGAGAGAAGCTTCTTAAACTTTGTCTGCAAAAGGACAAAGCCAATATCCGACTTAGCATCGTAGTGTGTGCTCACTGAGACAGGTGACCAAAGCTGAGGGGTTTGTTTAATTATTTTTATGTTCCTAACTATAGCTTGGTGGGGATGATGATTTTTGGGGATCATAAATTAATGGTTTACTGCATAAATATCAATGTACATATATTGTGTGCTTACAGTTCAATGAGCATATAGAATATGCTGTAGTACTGGTGCTGCATAGTAGTAAGCTAGTTTGAGGTAGCAAAAAAAACCTCGCCCTTAAAAGCTACCGTACTAGTTAATTTTACTGTCCTAATAGAAAAGAGTCAGTCATATGCAGAGTCATTTTATGGAAGTAATTAGGCTTAATCACATTAGGCATAAATATTTCCTAGTAGTTTTAAGTCTAATTTTAAATTTCTCTTGAGGTTTCCTGAGTACAGAAAGAATCGGGAAGGGATGGACTTTTGCCATTTGCCCCAAGGCTCATAGCTCTAAAGAGCTTTTGGCACCTCTTTGATATCAGGAAGCATGGTTACAGTCAAAAGGATACCTCTGTGCTTGAGTGGATGTTAATATGAAAGAATACTCTCTGGAAGAAAAAAGAAGGGATTGTTCAAAAGGGGATGAGATGGTGAATGTCTGGCTCTGGCTAAAGTGTTTTATGCAATTTAACTTGAATGTGTTCCGAAAGAGGGTTTCTGGTGTTAAAAACTCCTGAAAGTTGTCTTGGAGCTTCAGAACAAAAAAAACCCACCCCAACCCATGCACTAATGCTACTTTCTGTCTACTGACATGGGAAAGGAAGAAAATCGTTGCTCAAGCTGATAAAACCAATTTCAGTGGTGTGCGTGTGTGGTATTATGGGAATTGAAAGATGGAAGTAAAAGTGGAGGTAATATCTGAAATATGTTTAGCTCAAAAGGTACCTGAGGCAGGCTTAAGCAAAAATCAGAGGCTTTATGAATAAAGGTATAAAGGTTACTCAGGACAAGTAAAATACCTGTAGGAATAACCATTATGAGGAAACCAGCTGCTGTTTTGCTCCGTGTCAGAATTATTGTCAGAGCTGACTGGCCGGATGCATTGCTTACAGGCGTGCACTGAGCTTTAAATGCAACAAGTGACTGAAATCCAGGAATCTGGTTCCAGCACTGTTGGAGGACATTTGGTACCATCTCACTTCCCCTTTACTTGAAACTTTGCTGCATATAATGACGTCACGTGCCTCATTTAACACTTGTCTGTCCGGATTTGTGACTGGAATGCATCTTGTAAACTGGGAGTTCAAGTAAACTCTGATGTAGTCTTAAGATGCCTAATTTTAGTAAGTAGGGTGCCATGTTACCATCTCTGTTTTTTGAAAAAGTTCAGCTTTTTTTATTGCAACTTTCACCAGTATGGTTTTGAGAAATATTGATGAGGGAAGTGTGGTAAGTTTTTCCTGAACTAATTAATGGAAATATTTGTCAATGGATGACTTCACAAAAAAAAAAAATATCTTTTAGGGTTATATCTGAAGTTATTAGTGTGACAGACCTGTTAATACCTGTTACTAGAACTTTTTTACAGCATACTAATGTCAAGTAAGCCATTTTAGCCTGAGCTGTGCAGGATTAATAGAATCTAAATTCTCAGTTATCTTATTTAGCATTCAATGGATCTAAAGTAAAGGAAAATATTGATGGGCATTGGGCAAACTCCCCCCCCCCATTTTAAACACTAGTAGGTGAGGCTTTGTGATATCCCAGGTTTACCTTTGGCTATCAGCTGCCTTAGTTCAAATTTTGGCTGCTCTGCTCATCCCAAGTTATCTGAGGAAGCTGAAACACGCAGTAAACGCATTTTAGGTACTTGACCACGGTAGAAACAATGCTGAATTGGGTAGTCACATCTAGAGATTAATTTTTTTTTTTTCTCTAGGATTATAGTCTTAACTTGGAATTACCTGGTATTATAAGTAGTCCTGTCAAATTTAGCCTTTGTGGTTTAGTTGACGATGTCATCATGGAGTAGAAGGTAGATGAGTCCAGTAAAAGGAAGTGCTGAGAAGGAGGTTTTGGGGCCTGCGAATGGAGAAGGGAGAAGCTGTCTGAGCTGATCAGGACTGTGGACTATAGGAGACCCTTTAAGACATTGTTCATGGATATCTGGAATTACTTACTCCTGCTTCCAGAGAAATGTTTTAAGTAGTTAAAAACTACTTACTTTTTTTTTTTGCACAGGTTTGTTTCTTAAAGTGTTTGGCTGCTTCTGCATTACTCAGCATTGTACTATGAAATAGGAGAGTATGAAAGCCTCATATTTTAAATGCATGGGACACTTGACATTTTCTCTAGTGATGATCACATAGGTTTTATTCTCTAGGGCTTTCCAGTGTGTCTCAAAGTCCACTGTTCCTTGAAAAGAGTTCATAGGTGCTTCTGAAGTCCTACTTGTTGGTTCAGTCTCTTGCATCGCTTTAGTTCTCTTGTATTCAAGTTAAAATACTTTAAATTCAGAAAGCTAATGCTTAGTTTAAGTTTTTGATAAGATAGTTCATCTATCCAAACTGTTCTATTCAGCGCTTTCTGATCTAGTTTCTCAATCTAGCTCCCACTTTAGTCAGGGTTGTCTTACTTCATGAGTGTGGAAAGGCCATGGCTTGGCAAAGGCAGGGTTGTTTGATGTCTTAAGACAATGTCTGCTCACTTGCTGGGCTCTGTACAGAGGCTGTGGAGAGAGCCACTTTATAAGGGAAGGTGATGTTCTTCCTGCCGTGATAACTCACTTTCAATTTTACAATTTTCCCTTGCTGCTACCAAAATTGTAGGGAAGTGATGTGGGAGTCCTTTGCCATGACCATTGCTAGTTTATACTACCAAATTGACTTCAGGCTACTGAACTCCTAATGTGTTAGCCATCATTTCAATAAGAAATAATTTCATAGAATTATAGAATCATAGAATGGTTAGAGTTAGAAGGGACCTTAAAGATTATCAAGTTCCAACCTCCCTGCCATGGGCAGGGACACCTCCCACTAGAGCAGGTTGCTCAAAGCCCATCCAGCCTGGCTTGAAACACTTCCAGGCATGGGGCATCTACAACTTCCCTGGGCAACGTGTTTGAGTGCTTCACCACCTTCACAGTAAAGAATTTCTTTCTAGTATCTAATCTGAATCTCCCCTCTTCCAATTTAAAGTCATTACCTCTTGTCTTGTCACTACACTTCCTGACACAGTCCCTCTCCAGTTCTCTTGCAGGCTTCCTTCAGATGCCTGAAGGCTGCTATAGGGTCTCCCTCAGAGCTTTCTCTTCTCCAGGCTGAACAACCCCAGCTCCCTCAGCTGGTCTTCGTAGGAGAGGTGCTCCATCCCTCTGATCATCTTCGTAGTCTTTTGCTGGAGCTGTTCCAACTGTTCCATGTCCTTTCTATGTTGAGGACTCCAGAGCTGGATCTCACGAGTGCAAGAGTAGAGGGGCAGAATTTGAGTGCAGCTATCCAGCCAGTTCCTTATCCTTATAATTTGGGGTCTTAAAGCAAAGAAACAACTACCATTGGATGAAAGAGCTGCCACAAAAGTGTCAATCCCAGTAGGCAGCAGCAGTCCTTCAGATTGTGTGGTAAACACCAGTGTTTGCTTCACAGCCACTGCAAAGTCTAGAAACAGCAGCCTGTTCTTAGTTGTTAAGCAAGTACATGTACCTACCAAGAGATTAAGCTTCAGAATGAATTCAGATTTCTCTTTGAAACCCCAGCAAAACTCATTTTTTGGATTTACTGTTTATAACACAGTAGTTGTTATAAGGGTAACAGTGCTGTTGGGCACGTATCAGGATGAAGGTAATGTATTAAAACCTTTATGTTGTGCTGTGTTTTCCACTACTGGGCCTTCTCCCTCTCGGCTGTTCAATCTACTTGTAATTGTTAAGCCAGACCCTCTGAGGAGCTTGCACTAAAACAGTAGCACACCACTGAAGTGATTTAACTCCTACTGGTTCAAATATGCAAATTTTAACATATGGGATAGCAACCCCTTAAATGCACACTGTTCAGTGTAAACTTGTTTTATTAGTATTAATTCATATTTCTTGTGAAACAGCTGGTGAGTTTCTGTAGCCTTCCAAGTAGGTATGAAGTTCTGTTTCTTAAAGTAAGAAAACTGGCTCTCCAAAGCAGAAGACCTCAGACCTTTTCAGTGTGATTTCCAGGGCACTTTCTCAGTCAAAATTACTCTCTACTCTAATAATGTTACAGACAGCTTCTCCCCCACTGACTCACCCCCCAGGAGAGCCATGTGGTGGCTTGAAGCTGGGGAACGTACCCAGTGCTGTGGATTTCAACCGAAAGGGTGCCAAGACACATTATATTTTTCAGTATTGTAAAAGCTAGTTTTTGAAACAGATTAAAATGGCATGGCAGTTGAAACATACAGGGACAGTTTTTATCACTGCAGCCTCTTGGTATGTAGATCTGTCCGGTCTTCATTGAACTAATTAGATTAAACAAAAGCTTTCCTGAGATAATCACTTTGCAAGCCTTTTCCTCTATTACAGCAGCCAGCTTTAGTGTGTTGTTGAAGGTCAAATGCTAGCAGCAGCTAATACTTAATATCTGAATGTGAAGTGTTGAAGCAGATGTAAAAATGAATGGCACAGGATATATAATTGCTGGAGCTTTGACTCTTGAGGTATGAGCTTGCTTAAGTGTTTTAAAATGTAATTTTTCTTAATTGAAATGCATTTCCTTTAGATTGGGGAAGCAAGTATTGAATGTAAATTCAGTAATAGGAGAGTCTTGGATAGGGCTGTAAGGTATGCTAGGTCCTGTGCACCTGGGCAATAGTAATTAAGCTACTTTTAAACTCTGGTGTTCACATTTGATTGTTATTATGTGGCTGCTGTAAACTGTCACTTCAAGGTAGCCTTAATTTTAATGAATGTAGAACACAGATTATAGCTTGCTTCCAAACAGAAGGAATTGCTAAATACTAAATTACTAATTACTAAATACTTCCACCTGTGAATGACTGTTTCTAGAGTGATTTTTTGAAGCACGTTAATGTTCAGGGCTGCCTCAAAAGTAGTTGCTTTAGGGGATGGGGCATGGGATTAACATGGGTTTATATTTAAGGTGTTGCTACAAGAACGCTTCAAGAAACACTTGACAGCTTCTGTCTTGGCCAACATGGTACGTTATGGTGGGACTAAATATATTTGTAATCTGTAGTCTGTCTCTTCATGTTTTGGTAAACATCTCTACATGCAGAATCCTGTAAAGAGAGCTTGTCCTTCTTCTAGGCCAACTACAGAGGCTTGTGAGGTTGTTGAATTTGTGACATTCGTAAAATTATCTCACCTTTGTTTCATGGGTTGCAGTTTTGAGTTACTGTCTTTGGTAACAAAGCACATTTGCTTAGTGACAAATGCTAATTTGGTTTGGTTAAGGAATTGAAGATGCAGCATTTCTCGTGGGCGGCTGTTATGCCATGCCATGTCGGTGACGCTGCTGCAGTCAGGGAGCAGCCGGGTCTTTCCAGAGACACTTGCACAACTATCTGAAACCTGCCTACGGTAGTGTGTGCTGTTGCTACTGTAAGATGTCTCTGCAGCATGGGTTTTATAGTCACTTAAATGTGACAGACGGTAGCTTTAAAGTTGCTCTTAGTCTCGGTGATGTGTAAATAGAGGGTTATGCAGAAGTTGATGTGCCTAATGAAAGACAGGCATCTCCTAATCATGTTCCGTGCAGCTTCTTTAAGCTGGCTGCTAACTTCAACTGACTTAAACTTTGAATAAACTGGGACTTCAACAACGGTGTATGAGTGACTTTTAGTTTGATAACTTTCTTGAATTTAAAACATGAGATAATAACAAACTGGAGGTTTGAGGCAAGTTGATTTCACCTATAGTACTTTGGAGCTCATGCTGCTCAAATAACACATCTCAAATGGCTGCTGTAAGAATTAAGAACTCAAACACTAGTCAGAATGGATAAAATAGTCCACCAGTTGAAGAGATAAGTATTAGATTATCCATGTAGCTTAAAAATGTGCTTTCTTTTGATACTTGGATTTCACTGTGTATGGTTGCATTATGCTTCGCCACTTTGTTACAAAAGCAGACTGTTGGAACTTGCTGTAACAGGAAGTGATTGAACGTTGCAAGGTTTAACATCAAAACTGCATTAAGGATATTTCTTAAACCTGTAGTGAGATTTTTCTGTAGGAATTGACAGAGAAACTATGTTAAGGTAAGTCTCTTCTGTACCTGTGTGCTGTAAGAGGCTTTTGTACAGTCCATTGAAATGCCTGGTAAAAATGGGCTACTGGAGCAGATACCTTCTGGTTTGCTGTGGTGTCAACAATTGCTAATCTTTAACCAAGTTTTTTTATCATTTGAAGCTGCACTGCTCTTACTCAGTATTCAGAATTTGAAGAGTCTTTGCATCATTCCTCTCAATTTTCCGCAGCTTTTTCCTAACAGGGATGTGCTAAACAGCCTGTACTGCTACTAGAGCTGATCTGCAGAACCACACTGCTTTCGTAGTGTTAATGTAAGCTTATTGAACTTGTCTGTGAACCCAGGGGTCTTGTTGGTATGTTTGGACACCACTGAGGTGTTTCAGAACACCTGAGAACCCCTTTTGGTATAAACTGTTAATCACTGGACTGTTATATCTTAACAAAAATGGATCTAGATTCATAGAGATGATAGAACCAGAGTGCAAAGCACACTGAGCTATGATTAAGTGGTGTTATTGTTAATTGAGGTAACTCACATCAAGTCTTGCTGTGCCCCAGTATTCAGTCTCAAGTCTTGCCACTGCCAAGTGAACAGTGATTAGAGCTGTAGCTTTTCCTAACCTTATGTCTGTGCTTGGATTTGGGTGTATTTGGGCCTCAAGCACAAGGCTTGAGCAGAGCTTTTCTTAATTAAAATTGAATCAAGTTTGATGTAATTAGTGGTAGGGCATTCTGCTTGGTCTGTTTTTTGCCCAATTAGTAGCTGCAGCATCTTCTCCATAGCTATGCAAACTCATTTGCCTCGCCTGCTTCTTGTTACACTGTCATAGCTTATGATCAGATGCCAGTTGATAAATCCTCCTAGGCTACTAGTTGGTCAACAGCATCCAGCTTTTGGGCATTAGGCAAAGAAAGGGTTTGGCTTTAAAGAACACTCTTTCATCTGATTTGCATGAATGTGTTCAATTCTGAGATACTGTAGCAGGACATCTTATAATCAGCTGAAGAATGTGCACTAATCAAAGCTTCATCCTAGTTAGCAAGTTAGCACCATTATCATGGACTCTTTAACTATGGTACCACATTTTTCCTGCAAGTAACAGAAAACAATGAAGATTTTAAATTATTTTTTTCAATTAAGTACCTTGATGTTATAGGATGTTGAAATTTTATGTGTATGAATATTGATTGTTTTATGCTTTTAGTGCTGTCCATAAAAAAAGACAGGCAGTGCTTTACTCGGAATTTCATAGTGATGGGAAGAGAAGAGTGGTGATAGTTCTGCTGGAGATGAGACTCACTTGTTGGTCAGGTGACATCGCTTCAGTGTCTTTCAGTATCAGTGGTTGTCTTCAGTGCAAATGCAGAACTGTGGCATAGTGCTTATAATGATAGATTGACAATGATAATGATAGCTGGAGCTGACACCTGAGGGTCTTGCTGACCTGGAAGTGTCCAAGTTACTGAGCCTGGCTGTCCTCACGTCTCAGGGAGGAATATTTCGTTACCTGTGCTCACTGTGCCCCATTATGTTGATAAAGTACATGATCAGTTCTGTCTTCTGCACACAGCAGGTTTTTATATAGGCACGAAGTATTTGTGCATTCTCTATACTGTTGTGCAGATACACAGGTACATGCAGATGGTGTATCAGCTGAGTGGAAAGTAGAGTGCCTGTGCAGGTAAAGAATTCTGGGATAGATGTTACTTTCTCAGCTACAGTGCTCTGATAATCAGACGGAAGAGCTGCTCTCGGTCTCCCTATCCCTTCTGTAGCAAAGTGGTCTCGTGCAATTTTCCTATCTGTTGAAAGATACACATGTAGATACTGTAGAGTTGTGATGAAGTGGGCTGGAGGGGGCAGCTAATAGTGCTTGGACACGAAAGTGCATTAAGACCTGAGTCTGCCCAAAGATATACTCTTAAACTACAGAAGTACTTCACACATGGGCTACTTATTGTTTGAACTGTTTTCTTTGAGGTTTGCACAAATGGGTTAATGGAAACACACAAAAGCTTGCTCATCCCAAACTGAAGTGAAAGCTTTGGTGAAAAACTGGGATTTTTAACTTTTGCATGTTCTTACCCCATTCGATATCATTGGTGCATGCTTCAAACTCCATCTCCCTGTAAACAGGTTTACTTTCAGGTGGTTTTAAGTTTCCTCTTGATGATGAGTTCTATGGATGTACAAGCAAAATGCAAGTCTTAAAGATAGCACCTGTTCTAGAAAGTTAATGATTGAAGAAAGTTTAACAGTGCAAGATTATTTTGGGATGGGAAACACCCGTTTTATGCCTCATCACTCTTGCCAGCTGACTGCTAACTAAAAATACTATAGGAAATGTGAAAAAATTGTCCTTAAGCAGAAATCTGTTCTGTAACCTCAATACAAGGAGTGGGGTTGTCTTACAATGTATGTCAGTATAGCTGTTATGTAACTGAATGTGTATTTATTCTTTCTCTAGACTGTACATGCCATTTGGCTTGGTGAACAGAATGCGCCATGGGACAGCCTCAAAGATCTCTCTCCAGACGTGGTCTCTTACTTGGGTGATGTGTCTCCTCTCCTGACTGTCTTCATACCCAAAGGATTTATTTTCCTTTTGGAAATATTTTAAGTTGAAGTCCTGTTCCTTACTGGAAGCTGTCTACACTAAAGACTGCACGCATCATGGGTGATATGGCGAACAACTCGGTTGCATATAGTGGTGTAAAAAATGCTGTCAAAGAAGCTAATCATGGAGAGTTTGGAGTTACTCTTGCAGAGCTCCGTTCTCTTATGGAACTTCGAGCTGCAGATGCACTGCATAAAATACAGGAATGCTATGGAGATGTACATGGCATCTGTACAAAATTGAAAACTTCACCAAATGAAGGTAAGTCAATTTTAACACTATTACTGGGGAAGCTCCATTTAGGAGAAAACCGTAGTCAAACAAACCACATCTTTTCTTGTAACATAAAAAATGTTATAAAATATTTTAGTTACCATAATAAAATATGGCTTCTTACTTCTCTAAGGCAGAGGTATTTGCTGGTAATAAGTAAGCAACAGTGTTAGCAATTGGTTTTATTGGTGGTGAAGTTGCACTTCGGCATAAAGTTGGTTGACATAGGCATTCATGTGTGGAATAGCAATGTTTAACTTATTGTGAAAGACTGGTGGCATTCTGTGAAGTGTGGCTACCTGGTGCCCTTTCTCTCTATAAAGGTATTACTCCAAGGTAGACTGTACAAACGTGAAAAAGGAAATAGATGTATCAGGTCTCCTTCCTGAGAGGTTTTCGGAACTTCCCCTTAAGATCTGGCCCTCTCCTACCACTCTCTTCCAATGTACATGAGAGCTACAAGCTTTAATTTAAGAAAGACAGGTACAAGTCTTATTGCTTAAGGTAACTACATGAAGTCCTGCTGTTGGTAGTGATTGAGAAGTACCAGAATTGAGATTTTGGCAAATTGTGGTGTCGCTCCATTTAAGCACTCGCATAACTTTTAAACAATGCAGATTCGTGTTGGTGACAGTCAAGTACCTACTATCTTAATCCTCGAGAGCTGTTATTTTCTGTTCTTCAGAAATGCTATGGAAAGGCTTGTCTCCTTGGATCAAGAGCAGCCTACTGATGCCATAAGGTATATTAGGTTTTGACTAGATCTGGTTTTGAAGCCAGGCTCCTGTTTTCATTACCCTGTTGACCTGTTGCATAGTACTAAAAGTCAGATTCCCTTCTGGGTGAAATGGGCTGCAGTTTTCTACTATCAGGAACTGAAGGGAGGGTTGAACCCTCTTCTACAATAATGTGCAAGGTTTAAGGCCCATTATTACTGCAAGCCAGGTGGGCATGTGATTGTAAACTAATCACCAAATACCCGGTACACTGCAGGATTCACTTTGTGTCCCTTAATGTTAACAAGCAGGTTAACACATGGGAACAGTAAGTGTCAGCATACTGGAACCATAAAGGGTTAGATGCCCTTTCCTGCAGAT
>VZTM01022219.1:800-13327 GCA_013400555.1 Jacana jacana | reverse complement strand
CGGGAGGGGAGCGGCCCTTGCCAGGAGGGGAGCGACCCCGGCACCCACCTTGGGGGGCTCGGAGGGTTGAGGGGGCTGCGACGGAAGAGGGGAAGGTGGTGGGAGGGGGCTTCCCCCGCCAAGGTGTGGGGTGCGGGGGGAGCGCGGCCGTCCCCGGGTACCTACGAGGCGTGGAGCGGGTGCCGGGGTGCCTGGGTCCCCGCTCGGCCCGGGCTACGGCCCCTTCTCCTGGCGCCAAGGGTTGTGCCAGAGCACGGCGGGTGCCCAGGAGGTGACCGTGTCACCGCCACCTTTGCTGGGGACGTGTCCCACCTCCGCTGTCCGGAGGGAGACTCCTCTAGATTGTCATCTGGACTTTTCCCACCGGCAGCTGAGAGCGGTGTCGTGGCTGTTGAAAATGTACTTGTAATTCAAAACAATTTAAATATAGCTTGTGCGGTCAAGTGCTGTGGCCATCTTCCCACAGGAGACCTTTACCTGCACTTGATGTGGCGGATTTTTTTAGTGCCCGTGTAGTTGCTGGTAGTCACATGAGTTATCGAGGTACTTGATAACACTCTCAGCTGCTCTTTTGCTAACCCGGTGGGTTTTTTACCTGTAAATGAAAATACATGCCTTAACAAATGGGTGACTTTTCCAGTAAGTACACATATGTTTGACTGCTGTTTTCTGAAAGGTGTAATCAATACACGATTAACGCTTTAAGACTGGCATGATGAGCAATGTACTGTTTTTATGGTTGTGCCTGGGGAGTTTGGAAGTGATCATGCAAAGGTTCTCAGAGAGCATTTGTTGGCACGCAGGATGAACTAGGTGAGAGAAAGAAGGATTTGTGTTTTTCTGCTATCCCTGTAATGCTGAGGTAAAACAGCTGGAAACCTACTTAGCAGTGCTTAAGAGAGCAGCAGATGTAAAGAATCCTTGTAGCAAAATACCACCTTGTACCAATTTAAAGGCAAGAGCATAGAGGAAATTTGCATTTGTGAAATGAACGATTATGAGAAGGGGACAGACACATATAGAAAATGTTGCACTGGGTGTGAGGTGGATAATACTACTCCGGGCAGCAGCTTCGTTGCAACATTCCATGGGTTTTATGTGAAAGATTCATCAGTTTAAGAATTCCAGTTGGAAGCAACAGAATGTCTGTAATCTCTTGGCAAGAAGTTCAGTTAACAAAATCTGAGTGGCACTGTAAAAATTAACTTTCTTTTTCTGTTTTGCCAGTGGCGGCACCTGACTTGCTGGATCCCAAATCGGCCACCCAGAACTCCAAACCAAGATTATCATTTTCCACCAAGCCTACCGTGCTCTCTTCACGGGAGGAAAGTGATTCTGCTATTAATGTTATGAAATGGAAGACAGTCTCAACAATTTTTCTGGTGGTAGTCGTGTATTTAATAATTGGAGCAACAGTATTTAAAGCCCTGGAGCAGCCTCATGAGACCTCCCAGAGAGCCACCATTGTGATTCAGAAGCAGACGTTTGTATCTCAGCATTCCTGTGTGAATGCAACAGAGCTTGATGAACTGATTCAGGTAATCCATACCAAACCCTTTGTCACCGTGGCTTAGAGGAAAAAGTGATACATGACAGCACTGCTGTGATGAAGGTGAAAAACTTTCTTAGCAAAGCTCTGTATTGGTCAAGTGATGTAACAAGTGTTAAGACCAGAAGTTGAGCAATAGTATCTTCATGCAAAGCCTCATGGTTGAAAAGCTATTGCTATCTTTAGGTCCAGTACGCTTGGTAGACAGCCTTTTCACTGAAGCCTCCCTTTATACTAATTAAATGATTATTCATCAGCAATATATATAATTAATAGTTCACAAAGGAATTGATATATTGATTATGCCTTACTAAGTCTGTCAATATTTGAAATGCCTAATTCTGAGCAAGAAAAGACACCATCCATTGCCTTAAAGGACTTCTAATTTACTGTGATTGTACCAAACTAGCTTACCTTCCAGCTGTATGTTTCTTTATATTGATTTTGTTTTAAGTACAGGAAAGCACCGCGGACTTGCGACTTTGATCTTAAATCTCAATTTTCTCTGCTTCTTAAAGGCACATTCACACCTGATGTACATTGGTGTGTTCCTACTAACGTGACTTTACCCTTGCAGGTCACCTGCCTCAGAACCGTAGGAAGTATATGCTTGCAGTAGCACAGAACTAGATCCAGAGTCTTATGAGACCCTCTCCAACTTAAACCCCACATTCCTGTCTTCTTATGAATATCCAGTGGCACTGTGGGGAACACCAAGGAGCTGCCAAATATTGTCAGTTCTGGGGATAAGAACATGAAATGGGAGGCTGGAATGAACATCGAAGAGTTGGCAGGGATTGACCCCTTCATTAGCAGTAGCCATGGGTCTGCAGAGCCTGAGATGAGACACTGGAGAGAAGGAGAAGGTGGTGGACATCCAGGATGGGCATCCATCCTGGCTAGCACGAGCTCTGAAGCATGCCAGTTATATAGACAGCAAAGATTTCTGGAGCTGGTTTTTGACAGCAGATCTGGCTGGGTGTTGAGAAATTGGTTTTACCTCTCTAGACAAATCTGCCTTGAGCATCAGCATGGGCACCTAGGGTTTTTTTTTTTTTTTGGTTTTAAATGCAGAACTCAGTTATTTTTTATGGCACACTACTGAATTTTAAAGGCAAACAGGGAAAATATCTTGTATTTTCTGATTTCTTCTCTGCCTCGTTGTTAAAATGTGTGCCAAAACTGGCATTCTTTAAATGACTGTCAGGCAGTTCCTATCTCCATGTGTCCTGACTAGGCATGCCTGAGAAGGTGCTGTTGGTAATAATTTCAATGCTGTGTAATAACTATGTTTCAATGGTTTTACCAGCAGAATGTGAGATAATCTTTCAGAGAAATATGCAAGCACATTCTGATTAAAACAATCTCTTGTAGCTAGTATAAATATCCCCATATGAAATTTTTAGGTCAGATCCTGTACTTGTGAAGATAAAAATAGAAATTTTGAGGCAACATTACCTTACATCATCTATGAGATGGTCATTAATGCAAAAACTGTTGAAATATGCTCTGGAGTACTTTGATATTTTAGCATTTATGATTCCTTACCCAGAAGTACGGAATGGTAATAAAAACCCACTTCATCAGAATTCAATGCTCATTTGACATCCTGTGTAAAATAAATGACAGTTTCAGTACAATTACCAGAGCACAGACACCCGTATCAGCATTAGCTTCCACCTTTGCTAGCGACCTTGGCATGACCAGAAGGACACAGGCTTGTGAAGCGTTGGGGGTGTGATGCTGCCTCACACAGCACGTGGGTGAGATACAGCTGTGGGAAGAGTTTTCTTTGCTTGTTGTTGGGGTAAATAGAAAACTTCATTTCTCCTTGTTCCCTTCTGCTCCTTTGCGAAGAAGAACACCACAACTTGGAGGTAGGAATGTGCTGTAACTCTCCTTTCACAGGAGGACAGCTGAGGCATAGGAAGCCTGGTCCTACAAGTGCATTTGGGTGCCTTTCTTTACGCAGAATAAATGATAACAAATTACATCAAATTGTTTAATGGTCAAGAATTAAGTGATTTGCCCAAAGTGAAATAGGAAATCAGTGGTAAAGTAGGGTCTCAAATCCATTTTTCCAAGTCTAGGTTGCTACCCTAACCATGGAGTCATATTGATTCCCTACTTACAACTTTGTCACAGCAGCTAAATTACTAGAATGCATGTGTCTCTCTGGGTTTAAGGCTGACTGTTATTGCAATATAATGCAGTATATCTTCAATTTTTGTTGGATGTCTGTATGAATAAAAAAAAAAAAAGCATGTGAGGAAAAAGTATATGATATTTTAGAACTCACTGAAAGATATAAAACTGAAAATGAATACGTATCAGTGGAATAAGAAGCTGGAATGATTAGTGTGTGTGAAGAAAATTACAGAGCTCACAAACTGCAGTGCCTTCTTTAATTGAGTATTTACCTTGAGTCAGACTACAATGAAATTTGTTATAAAGTTTTCCTTTTGAACTTAGTGTTCTGGGATTCCAGAAACTGGTTTGGCTCTGGTTCATGCTAGTCATTGCTCATGGTGCTTCTCATGCCAGGCTTTTTCAGTCTTCACAACTTCTGATTGGCCATTTAATCCTCGCTCTGCAGCAGGGTTGACTGCCCCAAGACCGCTGACTGACAGTACAACGTGCAGTGGCTTAGTCAGGTGAGCAAATTAGGGAGACTTGTTTGACAGCACAATTCAGCTAAAAAAAATTGTACAAGTGGAATGAAAGTCCAGTTCACTAGTACCCAGGGGCCATCTAGTTTCCACCACCTTTGCTAAAATCTTCTCTTTTCCACAGAGCTAATTATAGCACAAAGTTTTGTGCTTCTATAAATGCACAGAGGATAGGGAATTTTCCCTTCCTGTCTTCTCCATGCTTATTTTATCTCACCAATCGCCCAAAACCTTCCTGGCACAACAGTAGATACTACTGCCACCTTTTCAGCATGCACTGCTTTATTCCCTGGGTTTTGAATTCCTGAAACTATGTGTTTTCACATTAATTGTGTGGCTCCTCTAGGTGTACTCAGCGAGAGTTATACTTTTATAGACTTTATATATTTTATGTACATGTGAAACATGGGGCAATGGAGAGCTGCTGTGCGGCACAGAAAATGTGTGAAGTTGATGAAATAGAGCACTCTGGTGTTGACAGCCAAGTAGTCTCAGCTGCCTCAGAAAAATGACCTGGGTTTTCCTCATAACTTTTCATCCTAGTCCAGCAGCATGGTCTGTGCATTGATGAATAGGTGGTCTTCATGACCTTCTCTGTCTCTGACTTTCATGGTCCAGTGTTGCAAATCTCTTTCAGTCTAAACCACTTCCATTCCTTGTTGCCCCGCTGTAATAAAATATACCAGCAACGAACAACAGCAGTGTACGCCCTTGAGGCTGGCTTTCAGGTATATTACTTTTTTTGATATTTCATGAGCACTTCTACTTAGCACCATACCTAAAAAGTGCAAAAGTCACACAGAGTATATCTGTACATCTAAGATGCCATTTTTTTCCAGCCAATTTCAACTCCTTTTGCTGTAGCCTGAAGACAGTATTAACAACAGTATTCTGTGGATCACTGTGGCTGTACACAGCAGTGCTGAGATGGGCAGTGCACGGCAGTCGGTGGTGGTGTACCTAAACCTACAACTAAAGAAATATCCCAGGAGGGAAGGTTGTGAACCTACAGGCACTACCTTGGTGAATCTAATCAGGGTACAGCAGACCAGCAAGCTGTGCAGGGTTTGATGTTAAACTTCAGGGTATAAAGTCTCAGTTGGAAGGTCTTGAAAAGATCTCAGTTATTAACAGATGAGAAAGCATTAGTTTGGTGAAGCTTTTATATAATATCTAATGCAATGTAAAGCTGTAGAAAGGGATGTGGCTGGTCACTTTGCTACTATTCCTTCTTTTGGAAGAATAATTCTTGACAATTCATCACGGATGTGTTTTGGTTTCTCTGCCCATGCCTGGTCTCCACTTGGCCCTGCCATGCAACACAAAGTAACTGCCAGGTGACAGAATTAAAGAGTAAATGTAGTTCAGACTGTGTGGATTTTATGTAGATGTGACAAAGTTTATAAACCTGATCTTCATTTACACTAAGGGTCTTTTACATCTCTCATGGAACAGGTTTTTTTCCCCACCACAGAGATTTTTGTGGCAGATGCTGATAGAAACCTGGGAGTAATCCAGTCATGCACATACAAATAACAATAAGTATCAAAGAATGAAAAAAAAATCTCTAATTAGAGAACTTGTATCTCAAATTATTTCAATCTAGTTCTGGTTCTCTTTTAGTGTGTTGGCTGTTGCCTATAGTAAGCTTGCTGCTAAATATTTGAACATGTTAGAGACAGTTTCCAAACTCAGATGCACAAAGTACACTGCCAAGTATCTAGAAAAAGCTCCTGCTGTATTTGTGCACCCGTGCATAGTAGAAAATGTAGAGAGACCGGAGGTTACTCAAGTTGCACATGTGTCCCGTAGTGCTGTGCAGCCATCAAACGTATGCATATACCTTCATGGCATCTCTTAGGGTTAAGAGTTTGTCTTTGGAGACAGACAAACCTGACTGGATATGATATCCAACAACTTTGCAAAACTGGTGTTGTTGTGGTTTCATACACCTCCTTCCTCTGCAAGGGGGAAATGATTTTGTTTCCCCACCCCAAACTCCTGTTGTTCCTAGGAGGTAAGGATGTGATCTGTATTGCGTGTTGTGCTGTGGGATGTCTTGGCAATGTGAGACAAATATGTGTCCCCCTGCCAAAAAAAAGCTGATTAACAAAAAAAAAAAAAGAGTTTTTTATGTAAATATCACCTAATTATGTATTGTGCAGCACTTATTTGTTTTAGTGTTGATCTTTATAAGCCAAATGGAAAAAAATATTCTTTAAATCCCCAAGCATTAAGTTTAATGTTTTATTTTTCACATACAAAAAAAAAAAAATTGCATATAAAAATTGGAAATAAGAAAAATCTCAGTTATATAATTTTAAATACCTGAAGTGTCCCAGCAAGCTGGTGTGAATTATTTTAGTTATCTTAGTGAGTTAATTCTGAAACTGAATAAGGAGTTTTCAAGTAAAGGTGTACCGGAACAGAACTTACCTCATTTCTGATTCCTTTAGCAGAAACGTCCTTGAAATATGTTTATTCTGAAAACCCTAAACCAGTAACTAGTAGAAAAAATAATATCATGCTGAACAACACAATCTTTTCATGCGTTCTAGTTGGTAATTTTTGTTGTATAAAGTCTTCATTTTGAAATCTGAACAAGTTTTCAGGGTTCTGCACCAAGCTGTCTCAGCAATAAAGTACTCTTGTAGTTTTAAGTCTCTCCTCTTTCAGGGTGTGTGGAATCTTCTGAAAACTGAATGCCCACAAAAATGTGCTTGCACTTAAAACAAATGAACAAAAAGAGTTAAGGAACCACCAGAATTAGCTGACTTGACTTTGATCCCACAAGTTGGTCTCCTTGTGTTCTGCATAGACTTGTGGTTAATATGAGGAGAACAGCTCTCCATGCTGGGTCCACAGTCATGTCACATGCCTGTTTTCATCTTGTATTTGTGCCAACTGCATTCACCCTTTTCTTTCCATTCATCTATTAGACTGTGAATGAGACCAAAATGTGTTTTCTTTTTGTCTCCCTTGAGGAAAAATATGCTTTTTTTCTTTACCTCTCTTGAGAAAAGCCTGACACAGTTATGAATGACAGGAGAGCAGTGCTTCTTTCATCCAACTGGCATCATCAGAGTGTCATCATGGCTTCTTATGTGATTAATTTTTTGTAAAAATATTTTACTTTAAAATATGTGTTTTATGTGGCTTAATTTTAAAATTTCAAGGTAGCTAGCTACTTCACTTGCACCTCCACCAGTGGCTTGTATTGTGTCTTTTTCATAGGCTTTTTAACAACTTGCATTGTAGCCCCAAAATACTAGTTTTGCTGCATCCTCGGGAATATGTTGTTTATTTCAGGCAATAAGCTCCTTTAGCTGCAACCTCTCTGATTATGTAGCAAACTGTTAAAATAAAGAAGTGTAAATCCTTCTTTCTCTCCTGGAGTTTAGAAGGCATTTGAGCTTGGTATATCATTTTGGGAGATAATAAATCCCAGAGATGCAAAGATCTTGTTTTCAGACAAATCTGAAATTTATTTAGACAAATTTGATATTTATTAGCTAAGCCTATTAAGTTGAGTCAAGTTTTATTCATTCTTTGAATCACAATATTTATAGACATTCTCAGTCCTGTGAGCTGTAGCTTATGAGTCCTCTAAGCAGGAACTTCTTGAGGGAATTTGAATGTACCAGTTTAAACCCTAAATTTCCTTAGTCTCTCTTTTTTGTAATTCCTTTCAGCCTCTCCAAAAGGAAGCAGGAGCCATCCCATGTCTGGATCCTAACCTAGAAGCAGCAGGTGTTTATGCTTCCTAAACCTTAAAGCCTTGAAAAGATTGATAGCCCAGTATGAAACAAATTGATACCATTAGCATATTTTATTTATTTATCTGGGAATCAAAAAAACCACATTGAATCAGTTTTTTAATGTATTGTCTGCATGTCAGGCATGAAGCTTGTGACAAATTGCAAATACTAGAAGCATGGCTGCCTGTTGGTGTTCTCAAAACTACATGAAATTAAAGACTTAAAGTTGGTAACACATGAAGCACAGGAACTGTAGTTTGTGTTTTTATCTTCTCCATATGTCTGTCCTTAGTAAGGTGTCTGCCCATCAAAGCACTTAGCTGTAAGTATACAGCTGGTCCTCACTGGTACAGTAAGATGCTGTTTCTCTTTTCCTCTCACTGAGTCTGTAAGTCTAGTTATCACTGCAGTATTTCCTTTCTGCTTCAGTCTTATCAGATTCTATTGTCTCCTTCCACAGTAAAGCCCTCCAAATCCTACCTGTATCCCTAGATCAGAGGAGTATTTATTGAATAAAAGATCTCTGTGAAAGACTTCTGGTTAAAACCTTACCGAGACCACCTGCTCCTCCACCCAGATACCCACTGGCTGTTGTCAAGCCCAGGCAGGCTGCAGAAACCTCGGGCTGTGTGCCCTCCTTGCTTAGGGTTGCTCTGGTTGTTGCTGTCCCCTTACAGCCAAAGCTCTCTCCTGGCTCTGTGCTTAGCTCCCGAAGAGAGGGAAATTTTTGCCAAACTTTCTGTTGCCTGGGAATGTTCCCTTCAGTGACAGGACAACTCTGTTTTCTGCAGTTATCTTCTATATGGCAGTTAAACCCAAAGGAACTTTTTTTTTAAGCACAGTCTTTATCCTTCGTAAGTATAAGAGCAATAAAGATTTTGGGAAGAAGAATAAATAACTCCTAAGTTGTCATTTCTTTGTTCAAACAGGTTGGCTTCTATTTTGCTGCTTCTGGTGTTGGGGCTTTTAAAGGAAACATTTGTGAACACTTGTATAGGAGCTAGAACCTATCTAGCTTGAATGCCTCTGAATGACAGCTTTTGTCTTAGAAAGGGTGGCAGATATGACTCATTAGTAAGTCAGTTTTGCTGAGCATCTGTCTGCATAATCCTTCCAGTCCACAAGCAAAGCAAAGCAAAGCAAAGCCTTCTTTCCCGAATGTGTATGTATACATACATATATATATGTATGCAGATCCATAAAATTTATATACATGGTCTGCTTGTAATGCATACTTAGACATAGAATCACAGAATATCAGCATATTTCAATATGTTTCTACATCTTTTTAGTTCAAGTAGATTGTGAACATAGGGTGAAAAGAGTTCTTCAGCTCTTCAGTGCATTGGGTACTGGGGTCCAGTGCAGATTACAGTCCTACGTTATACAAACTTAAAAGAAAAACACAGAGTCAGAGAATTATAATACAAACATCATTGCAGTCTCTTTCAACAGCAAGGCTCAAAAGCACATATTTTTGGAGGCTGCAGAGTTGTTTAATAAGTGTTAAAAGCATCCTAATGTGCCCCTGAACAAAGAACTAGGTTTTCCATTCTTTCTAAACCAAATCTGAAATAAAACCACAGGACTCATGCGGTAGCTGGGCCCTATGAGATTTATTGTTATTATACTGGAGAATGAGAAAGTGCGCTTGTCAAATGGCAGCAGGACAGTGAAGGAGGAAATCCAGGCTGAGAAATGAGTTTCCAGAAACTTTGAGGCATATCTGACTTTTTGACATTGCTTGTTAAACGATTGCCAGGAAACACAAGCTAACTCCTGTCGAGCTGGGTAACGAAAGACTGCATGCTCTGTATTTTATCAAAAGCATAATTTAAGGTGCCTCTATTTTAGTCCTTGGATGGAAAACTGAGAGTAATGAAGTGTTGTGTCATAGCATTTCACAAAGTGAAGTGACTGGAAGATGGTACAAAAGCGCATATTAACAGCCTGGTGTGGAAAAAGTAGATGGCTATTAAGGCAACTGACTTGATACGTACCTATTCCCTGTATGAGACAGTGGTAGACTAGCAGAGGCCAGCTATCTCAGTTTATAACCACTGTATTGCTCCTGTGGTTCTGTGAGCCTTGCGGTCTGATTGTAGCTCCACTGCCAACAGGCTGACTTTTATTAGGCATCTTTGTTGACTCCTTGCAGGGTTGGAGGACCAGGGGATGAAATCCCTGACCTAGAAGAATTGTTTTCTGTTCTCACAGAGTGACCGTACTGCTTGGAAAACTGTTTTAGCTCTCAATTGCACAGCAAAAAGTTACAAAGTTCTGTGTCTTAATCTACAAGGGTAGCCCAGTGTGGCCTCTATGGACATATATCTGCATGAACACAGGGATTTGATAATACAAAACTGCACAATGTATTTACCAGAAAGGGTTTCTAAATTATATCAGAAATTAAAAGCTGACATTCAGTTGCAATGAGATGTATATTGTCACTCTCCTTTTCCCACTGTTCTGATTTAAAGCAAAAAAGTACAGCCTGAATGCAATACTTATGTATCTATGGAGCTCAGGTCCTGTTTTTGAAAGTAAGGCAGATCATGCCTGGTCTATCCTCTCTGAGCTCAAGCATCTCTGCCTTTTTCCTCTGATGGTCTATTAAAGCTTATTCATGAATATGTGTATAAGGCCAGGTAGTTTGTGTGTAGTACAAATTAGGACTTGTACTCAGATACAAAACATGCCGATTCTGAGACACAGTACAGACCCAGCCTAAGAATCAGCATATCTTAAAATATGGGAATTAAGTTTCTAAAATATTTGGAAAGTTTAAGTCAATTTTTTTTACTATCAAAATCTCATGTTATCACCGTTATAAAGACACATGAAGAGTAAATGGTGAAAAAACCTGTTATTTTTACTATAACCATGTAATACTACTCTTAAAATCATGGCATGCCGAGGCCTTAGTTTGATGCTATGTGCTGGGTGACACCTTCTCTGCCGAGTCCTCAGTTATCTTGTGACAACTAGTAGACAATTGCTTTGGAAGAAAGTAGGGCAAGCGAAATAATCTACATGTTTAAGAACTGAAACTGTCCACTGCCCTACTCTAATTCTGGATGGTTCTGTAGTGCTGAAGTGAATCTGGCTTTTAAGTCGGAATTTAGTTTGTATATGGAATAAAAATAAGAAGTACTAGAAAAATTGCTGCTGAGGTGGTCAATAAACTTTAATACTGTAATTTTTTAAAAGTCAAGAAATTCCAGTGTTAAGGTCACACAAAGTGTTTACAGGCTACAACATGTGGTAAATGTCAAGATTATTATATAGAGTTTTCATGATTCTGTTTTGAGATTGAAAATGCACAGTTGCTGTCACTATTGTATAAATTAGGATAAACTGAAGGGCTCAGGTGACAGAAAGGTGTTGTGAAGGAAGGAAAGAAGCAAAGAAGGACATGCTGAACTTGTGACAAGTGAAGTAGTTGTGTTTGCTCTAGTAGTAACGCATCAGTCAAGAAAACAAGCTGATTTTCTTGACCAAGAAGAAAACCAAGAATCAAATGGCAGAGAACATTGAATCTAAGAGGACTGACAATGAACAAAATGCTGTTTGAACACTGAGGGTGCGATACTGGACCGTAGTGAAGTTAGTGGAAAACAGCTGCCTGAACCTGGGTTTTTATTCCAGGTTATGGAAATGTTAATATTCAACAGTCCAGGTAAGTTCGTATGCACAGTGAAGGCAGTCAGAAAGAAGATGCAACCCTGAAATTAGTGCCCTGAAATGTACCTATGTTAGGAATNCTGAAATTAGTGCCCTGAAATGTACCTATGTTAGGAATTAATATTTTAGGAATATTTATATTTAGGAATTATATATTATTTTCTTTTAAAATTGTGCTTGGGAGTAGTCTTAGATGAGGATCTGCTCATAGGCAGTAACCAAACTAAGAATAAAAGATGTCCTCTGATCCAAAGAACTGAAATTGCTGCAACTCCTCCTGAAAAATCTGCAGGCAGTAGTCAAAGACTATGAAGTAGTAGTATTGACCTCAGTAAACCAGCAACCTTACTTGACTATCATACTTGTTAGTAAGGAAACCTCCTACAGAAGACTCTGAAGGTATATAATACAGCAGCTTTGTTAGTATCTGAAGCTGGCTCCTCCCAAACATGGGGACAGAACAGGAGACAGCATAATTGTGTGTGTTTGGAAACTTAATAACCCGATGATGAAGAAAGCATCATCTGGCCATTTATGACTTAAACTATGTTTAAAACAATCCCTAGGGTAAAACAGTAAAGTTAGAGAGAAAGTTAATGAGAAATAATGGCAATAAAAAATTTACTAATATACAATATTCAACAGATTTATTTGAATTGGTAAATATATTATTTAATAAGAAAGAATCTTTAATTCAGAAAAAAAGAGGCAGCTGAGGGGCCAATAAAATCATTAACTTCATGAAGGAGACAAACAAGAAATTGCTTTTAAAGTGTTTCTCAAAACATAAGAAATGATAAAATTACTTTGAAGCACATAAAAATCTTAAAAGGAAAATGTATTTCAAATGATCCACAAGTCAATGGC
>VZTM01022218.1:0-11256 GCA_013400555.1 Jacana jacana | reverse complement strand
GAAAGTTTCCATAAATCATTTGCTGCTTGTCCATTAATGTGATAAATTGGCATTTTTCTAAGTACCATTTCCTTGCATATGTGTTTTGATATGCCCAAAAAATTGAGGCCTAGTACCTTGCTGAGGTAAACTCCATGAAGTCATTGGCATTTATTATGTGTTACTCTCGTGTTTTGTGCAGTAGGAGGGCTCATCAGTTTGTAGCTAGATGATTGCAGACATACTCTTAACATTGTTTTTATATAAGCATAACGCCATTTATAACAAAGGTTTCAACATATCAAATAATGGCTTTATTCATATACTAGAATAAATTTTTTGTCCTCTAGAAATCAAGAAGGACTTTACCATGAAATCTGAAAGGACCAGGATTTCATAAAGTGTGAGCAAANNCATTGTCGCACACAAAAAGCAGGATCCTTCTTCCAGAAGGGATATGGGATTGTACAAGCTCATCTCAATTCAGCCCCAGGCACCCACACTCCCCACTGGCAGCTGAGTATTTCATTTCATGGAGCATTTCTATTATTAATTTGTCTAACAGAAACAATCATCATAAAATTATTAGGTCTACTTTCATAATCAGCATTGCATTATTAAAATCTATAAAATCAATCAGATGGATAGTGATTTGTACTAGGTGCTAATTTAGTAGACAGAATAAAGGAAATATATTTATTTCAGGGCGTGCATATGATGATTATCTCTACTTGAAGTTACACATTTAATAGAAAAGATTATAACAGGTTATAATCTTGCTATAAGCTTTGTATGAATATGCTGCAGAAAAAGCATATTCTCTTACATGAGCCTATAAAACTTGTTGCTGAAATCAGCTATAAAATGAGAAGGGATTTTTTAATGATAAGAAAACATGGATTAAAATCTCTGGGGATATGCAGCAGAATCTACAATAGCAGCCCCCATCCCTGTCGTGTTGCCCCTCCCTCCCCCCAGCTTTAAACCAGATAAGAAAGCCTATTAGGCAGATGGTATCACACATGAAAAAAGTGATCAAGCTGTGAGCAAGAGAGCCAGATCTACTTAGTGTGATAATTAGAAAAGAAAGAGCCCCAAAGGAAGTGCAGAAAAGTAAAATATAAAATCACAGCTGGAAAAAGTGGTGGAGATTGTATGTGGGACCCAGGAACAGATCAGATAAAGGAAAAAGAAAAAGGAAGGACTATAAAATTAGAGGGAAGAGTTTGGGGAGAATGTACCCATCAGATTATGAGATTGCATTTCACTGTCTCATTGAAAATAGGATTGATATGATTCCTGTCCTCCAGCCAGGAGCTGTTCAGGAATTTGAACTACAACACCCTACTAATTTTTACTTTTTTCCATAATTCTGTGCTAAGCAAGACAAATTCTGTGGTTACTTGTCCTATGCATATGTGTAAGCAAGGTGAAGATTGTCATTTACTGCAGTGATCTTTAATTCAGTTCATAATCATAGTGTAAAATGGTTCTGTAGATAAAAATTTACAAGTCTTAGTACACAAAAATTAGACACTAAATTAGATCCATGCTGGTACAGGATAACTGTATTTCAGTGTATCACATGGTTTTTAAAAAAAAAGTATTCCTATCTTTATAAGTTGCTTGATAATAAATAACAAAAATTATGAAAGGCGGATTTTTAATTCCCCTTATCACTGCCTCAAGTTACCTTTTCAATTACTATAAAGAAGGAATTTTCTCCTTGCTATGGTAAAACAATTTCTTTTTCCTTCCTGCTGCAGAAGTTTTTAAAATCTGTAAGTATTAAAACAAACCAAACAAAACATTTCTGTATTTAACAGGTATCAAAAGCAAGTGGCAGACTGCCGTGCGCAGTGCAACTTCAACAAAATGTACCCAGGGATCAGCTCCCCTGGAGCCTGAGGCATATGGACCCGTGCAGGCATTTTCTTCCTTTGAACTTTTCCGTTGAAGACTTAAATAACAAGCACTCTGCCTCCTCCACAATTTGTCAATAAGTTAGGTTTTTATTACAATTTAAAATATTATTTTAAGTCTCTAGACAGCTTATTTTTAAAAAATTGATAGCTTGTTAGGTTGACCTTTAGCTTCACCACAATTGATGTTCAAATTAATTGTATTTAAACGTGGCTCTGGCAGACTATCCTAGCTTCAACCTTTAAGTAACCCTACTGACTCAACTTCACAACATACAGCTTATGAAACTTGTGTAGCTCAAGAGTGAATGTTCATGGTCATTAAGAAAATCCATACTTGCACACCTATTCGGCTCTAAATAAACTCATTGGTAATGCTTCCATTGCTTTTGGGGAAAAAATAAGCAGAAGATTTTAGACTTTTTTTCATGATGCTGCATTTAGGATGGAGACATTCCTGGGCCAGTTCATGCCAGTTCAGGTCTATATTTTCATGGGTAGAGAACAGTACCACTGGTTTCCAAAGCTGCTAGAGAAAAACTCAGTGCACAATGACGATTCTTCCCAATGGGAACTCCTTCCAGTCACCATAAGCATTTTCTTTAATAGAGGAGACATGTTCATTCATAAAAGACGTGGTAATGCCTCAACATCTTTATATGCTTTGACCTTATTTATTACTTGGAAATACTTATTACTTATTTATTACATGGAAAAAGATAGAAGCAGGTATAATGAATTAAGGCTAATTATCTGTTGTACAAAAGGGCAGTTGCTATGAGTTATAAATTCTTCCCTTTGCTTTACTTTAATTCATTGTTCCTTCTGTGGATATTAACAGCAAAAGTAAATAGTCTCTCTGTGCTGATCTGGCACTTCTGTACTTCTAGTATCATTTCATATTAACCCTTTTTACACCAACTATTTATTTTATTTTATTTTATTTTATTTTATTTTATTTTATTTTATTTTATTTTATTTTATTTTATTTTATTTTATTTTATTATGTTATGTTGCAGGGTTTTTTTCATATATGCTTTTTTTTCCCCTCATCTTTGAATGTCCTGTCTTTGTATGTCCTGTGTTTCTGTTTTCTCATTATTGTTTCCTTGTATGAGAAAAAAAAAACAACACCAAAAACCTAAAGATAAGGTCTAGTGGAGTGCCATTCCTTGTCTTTCTCTTTATTTTTCTTTTGGTTGGTTGTTTTTAAAGGAAGGGAATTTTGGAGAATTTGCAATATAGCTGTTCATTTTGCATGTTTTATTTTACTTTTTTCACAAATTCAGACACTAGAGTCTTCTAAATGTGCAGTTCTCCCAGCAATGGAAGATAATTTAGTCCTGTGTTGCTCAAACCAGGACAAAATAATATCCAGAGCAAACTTTCACATTGAGGAATAGTAAAACTGATTTTTGCATAATTATTTTTTCACTCTAGAGAAATCTCAAAAAAATTACACTGTGTTCTTGCAGCATATAGCACCTATTTCTACCTTTTTTTTATTTTTGGTAACAATGTAATGGAAGTGTAAGATCAGTATAAAAATAAACATTCTCCAACATTTATTCATTTATTTGTCCTGAAACAGCTACAGTTTTTTCATGGTCTTTATGGATGGACAGATACGCACATTTCTACTGAAATTGAATAGGACTTTAGGAATGATTTCTCCAACAGCTGCATCATCAATCTGTATTATTCTGTAGGAATGTAAAGTACTTTGCATCACAGAGGAATTACTTGTCAAGTAATCGTTTCAATAATTACTTAATAATAACTAATAATAATAACTTGGTAATAATTTAGTGATAACAGTAGCAGGAAGACAAACCTTTACATCTGCTTCTTTACTACAGAGGTAGGTAAGTCATTCACATCTGAAAGACACTGTCATTATTGCAGACTTTGATCATAGTTCATATTTTTGATCTACTGTAAAAATAAGCGACTGAATTGTCATTGTCTTAAACCAGACTTGTGATAGGTTTTTGGATACTGTCCAAAGAGTTTTAAATCCCATAGAAAATCCAAACAAAATCACCCATTTTCTGTTTATTCACATGATACTTGAAGGGCACTGAACTGGGAGGATGAAAAGGGATGGGACTTCCTCATTGTCCCTTGAGGAAGGTGATGGTGCCTGTTAGGAAATACAATATGGAATAGATTTATCTGCACTTGTTGGAAGAAGTGCTATAAATGTAAAAGATTTTTATCTTACAAAAAAATTCCCTTTCTGCAACCTGCAATACATAAAATACTCCCATTTAATATTCCTCCTTGAATGGGAAGTGTTCATGTGTCTCACTCAAATAAGGGTGACACTGCTACACCAAGCTATAAAGGGTAAGTCTGTGTTCCTCAGTTTTATTCAAAATACAGTTTATTAATACTTTTAATGGAATTAACATGGTCCTGATATTTCTCCCCTTGCTAGTGTCTTCTACAGTACTGATAGATTTCTACTTTGTCATATTTCAGTCTGTGTGTTCTCCATGGTTCACCTATTTGACCAATCATTTATTCTCTAAGTTACATTTTTCAATTCGTTTTTCAATTAACGATATTTTCACATTGTTGTATTCCTTTTTATTCACTACATATTATTTTTGACTAAGAGACCTGTCTGTTGTCAAAGTTTTTTGTGAAGTCAAAGTATTTCCATTAAAAATTACCCACTGATGATGTTTCCAGCCTTGTGTTCATTGATTATAGACTCAGACATACACATCCTTTCTTCAGTTTTCTCTTTTTCTTCTCATTTCTCATACTGCATGATGTGTGAAAACCTGTGATAAAGGCTCGTCAAAGTCATCTGAACTCTTCATTTATCTGTATTAAATTGCTTTTGTCACCTAGTAGTCCTGAAGAGGCTCATTTTTCAAAATATGCCATAAAATTTTCTGTGAATGTCATAGGTGTATTGCCATATGCAGTTCGGGTGTCTTTGAATATATAAACTAACGTGTTCTATGACACATGAAGCAAGTTTGAGCTTTAGCCTGATGATTTGTGGGAACATACCTGTAAAGCTATTCACAAGTTCTTTTGGACACTAATTCTACCACTCAGGGAGATTACTGCTGCAGATTTGGTGCAGCAAAGCAGCCTTTCTTCTCTGTCCCAGGTTTCTGACTTGGTAGTAGGATAGTGTATTACGGCTCAATCTCATAAATGCCTTCTTCCAAGTGTTGAATTTAGAGCTATGAAAAAAGCCATTGAAGATGATAAATGCATAGTATTTATTTCCACATAGCAGATGAAGAGCAAAGTGTTCTGCTTAGTAAGTGAAGCTGTTGTAGCTAAAGAAGTTATATTTTGTTACAAAGCCAAACATTAACAACTGATTTGCAAGCCAGGTTTTTTTTTTTCTAAGTGCTAAAAATAAACCTTCAACTGCCTTACATTAATGTTTTTTTGTTCAAACACTTGAGTCATAAGGTCTAAAATTTCAATGAATGTTAATCTTACCAGAGATAATAATGTGTAGATATTAATACACTCTCCATCTGTTCTTGCTTACTTTCATTTTGTGAAAAATGATTCTTTCAAGTAGGTAACATAACCCATAGACTAAAATGATACTTGCATCAGACACTTAATTAGCCAATTAATTACACACAAAGTTCTTAATATATAAAAAAGAGGATGGTGCTGTTCTTAATATACCAAAAGATGAATGAAGAGGAAAGAAAGAACGAAAGGCCTACTCCCACTCTTGCACTCCCATCCAAATCTTGTCTTTCATCGCTGAAAGTGCTCTGCTATGAACTTACTCCCCACACATAATGGACAAAAACTCCACAGCACATTACTCTAGGTTTATGATGGTGCAAATCTGGAGAGTTTTTCACTGACTATAACTCCATGGAAATTCATTAATGCAATCCTGGAGTGATGAACTGAGGAATTAAGCCCTTTATTTTTAATAAAACTCATAATATTACCAGAGTACTTTCCTCTATTGAAATCTTATCTGCAAATATAAAGCTTGATCTATGCAAACATATCCACCATCGGGACTTGGTCTTCTGAAGCTATTGATTTTATTGAAGTTAACTGGAACCCTATATTTTTATATGCTGGGAACTCAGGCTTTGCCTCATTTGCTGGGAGAAGACAATGTGCCCAAGCCTTCCCACAGGTGCAGGGAATGAATTTTTGGGTGAGCAACAGCCATCTGCCAGTCTCTACAGTCCCAGGCAGAACCATACCTGCTGTGGTCTGATGACTCGTCCGGTTGCTGCTGAGGAACACCTACATCTCACTCTTCTGCTGCCGCTCAGAGACAAAGATGACATTTTGTCAACCCATTAATGGGAACTGCCTCCTAACTCAGGCTGCTTCAAGGTCATGTGATCGGTTCATAATTCAGGATTGCAAAATTGCTTCTTCAGAGTGTGAATCTTGGTATCCTTCAAGGAGAAATATATTCTCTGTTTCTCCTCCTACGACTAATTGCCTGGCAGCAGTGTAACATAAGAAAAAGGCAGCACTTCAGATTTTCACTGCACTGCCCTTGAAAAAGTGAACCATACCTCTTGTAAATAGATAGGGGACTATATTTAGCAAGAGAATCTAAAATAACAGAAGTGTAATACAGCATAGCATCCTTTTTTTTTTTTGCAATTGTCCAAGTTATTTTAGACCAACAGTTTTATTTACTGTGTGTGTTTTACATTTTTCTTCTAATACTATTAAGGAAGAGAACTTTGGATCAATTTGCTTGGAAACCATTAACTCAACCAAGGTGAAATGTATAAAGCACTCAGTATTGTAGATCTGCTTGGCCTCTTTCCATCTGTTTGTGTATTTTGTCCTTTGGGCTATTTTTATTAATTATGTTTGTATCTTTTCAGTCTGTCCCTTCCCTATAAACATAAACCCATGGAAAGTAGAACAAATTGCAAAACCAGAATGCTTGAAGAACTGAGAATATCACTTCAGGACATTAATTTTGCTATTTCTTCATATCTTTCTCATATACTGGATCCTACAGTCTTTTGCCCTATAAACTCATATATTCCTTGCAAGCAGACTCTGATTAGCCTCTGCAATTGCTTCATGCTACTCCAAGAAATGTAAATGAATGTTGACCTGCTAATATTGAACTTCCTTTCTTCTCTTCTTAGTCTAGTTTTACTCCTTGTCCCATTGAAGATTTTATAATCCGGGATGGTTTGTAGCACAACCATTAATACTGCTGCCTGTGCTGCAGGCAAAAAAACTTACAAGGCATGAAAGACCTTTGTCATCCAGTACATTATGGGGAAAAATAGCCTTTAAATCAGCAGCATTACTTGCAGTCCTTCTTACTTTTTGGCTGCATTTCATAAGTATCAGACAGGTAATTTCAAAGTTAATAGATCTGCAGATCTGTGTTCATCACAGCTGTTCAGACATTCTCTTTCTTGAATGGTTCATACACAGCAAAATCTGTCATATATATAGATATATATTCATGTTTATATAAAGCAAATATTATATGATGCATTATGTCACATAGTGGTATATATGGAAATCTAAAACATGGGGTTTTTTACATATATGACTAGAAACACGTGAACACAAAACTGAAGATTGAACTCTACTTTCCTTGACAACAGAAATAGGAATAGGTGAAATGACGTCTATTTCTGCATTGGTTGAAATCTTGTGTAAGGTCTATCTAAGAAAATAGAATATGACATCTCATTTCGCATCCCACTGGTAACATGGAGGACAAAAGACTGTTAAGAAACAGCTGTACTTCCAGGACACTGAAAATTAATCATTACATAAAAGCAGATTAAAACTATTTGAATATGTATTTTAATCAATGTCCTACATGATAGTGTAGATCTATGGTGTTGGACCAATCTGGGAATCTAGACTACAAGTGAACATACAGGTCTTTTAAACCTCTGAGTATGGAAAATGTATGCAGGTTTAGGGATTAAGCCATGAATATCACCTTTAGACAATGCTTTTCATTACATTACTTAAACATGATGTTGGCCAAAAAGGAACACTTTTCAAGCAAAGGTGATTTTTTTGCAAAGCAGTGAAAAAAATCAGGATGTCAATAAGAAGAAAATATACATTCGTGAAAATTTTCGTGTTTTCTGCTGAAAATAAATTATTTTATTTGATTATTTTATTTCTGTGAGTTTGATGCAAAGCTGAATCAGAAATACAAGGTTTGGTTTTAAAATGTCACTTCAGATAATACCAAAAAAAAGAAATTTGATTTCCAGCAAAATAATATTTTCCTTTGTAGTGGATGCTGATAATTTATCTTTTAATGTCTTTCTTATCCAACTACACTGATCAAAACCTGATTCTGTCTGATCCCACAATTATTTATGAGGACAAGTCATCACACTGATACAAGTACTTTCACTGTTGTGATTAAAGTTCCCCACGTAGAGCATTGTTTCTAGGTGGGGGGAGTAAAGAGAAATTTTTACAAATATTTTGCGCACAGCCACATAAAGAGTCTAAAATGCCATAATTCACACCAGACTCAGACTGTTTGTCTTGGAGAAGAGAACAGTCTGCCTCTTCTTTCATGTTTTTCCAAATTCATCATGGAGTCTGCTTAGTGCAAAGAGAAAAATAATCACATGAGACATTAGAGCTAAATTCACTAGTCCAATATAACTGTTTCTGTGGGTTAACTGAGGCTAGAAAACTGTATTGTCTATAAACCATTGTGGTTGCATCCATTCCAATGAGAATCAGTATCAGTTATAAATTAAAGTATTGCATTTGGTTTAAGGCAACCCTAAACATCTTCATTAGTATCTCACCAGAGTCCATGATTATATGAAATAGCACAAAAGTACAGAGAGATTGCTAAAGGGCAAGACTAGTAGTGGGAATATTGTTTTCACACATCCATCAATCATTGTCTTACTTTAATCTTGGAAACAAATAAAGATGAAAAACTCACATGTAATGACATTCATATTTATTATAGAATTCTTTTTATTTATGATTTGAGCAATAATATAGAAAAGTTCTCTTTTGTGTGCGTGCTGCCCTTTATGTAACACAAAATAGAGACTTTTTTTAGTATATAATCTGAAGCGATTTACTAAAATTCTCATTTTGAGCACAAAAACAAAAAATATGAAAGACAATTAAACTTTCTGGCATCATTAAGACAAGTATCCCACAATTCACGGTGACTGCAACCATAACTATTATTTGAAATGTTGCATTCAGAATTTCAAATTAACAGGCACGATTATTTTGCAGGTTATATTCTGCCTCCTACCTTTTATTGGAATGGTCTTTTATCTCTACAGTATGTAGCTACTTGATGGAGCTACTTATTTAGCAAAGTACTTAAATAATTAAATGTGAAATATTTCAAAGACTGTTATAAGGCCAGCCACCTAGAATGTATTTGGGTATGGGAGGTAATAATGACAGTTGCTAAATTATTTTGAACAATGAATAGAAACACTTTTGATGCAGACCTTAAATTACGCCAGAGCCTCTTAGGGGACTTCTGTTAGCTGTAAGTCTAGAAGGGACTGAAAAGGGATGGAAAAATGAATAATGAATGACTAGGGGAGAAAGGATTCTGTGGAATATATGGATATTTTACAGTGGAATTATAAACTCCAGTTAAGCCAAGAAGGAGAGTTTGAAGTGGATGACAGTTTTGGGTTGGATGAAATGGCTTCTATTTGGATCCAAGTGTTTCTTTGCAATGTTGAGAAGTAGTGGTAAAGATAATGGCACCAGCTAGGGTAACATTCACCTCATTTGTACAAATTTGCGAAAGACAGACTCTTGTAACTCTGAAGTGTGAAGTTGCAGAAATATAGAGTCATTAAATTAGTGCTCCATACCTAGAAATATTGAGAGCTGCTCCCTGTGTTCTCTCCCCATTGGCCTCTCTTGAGGAAGCCAGAAATATCAATAGAGAAAGACTCAGTTGATCGTGCCATGATATAGTCCAGCTATGAATACCACTAGGAAAACAGACTTCACTTTGACAGAGAGATATACCAATTATCCGGTGAAACTTTGGAGGGGGTTTAAGAACCTTCTGAATTTCATTGGATTCTTGGTTGATTTTGCACCCCTTTTCTGTGTGTGTGTGAGGAAAGGAAAGATAGATCTTCTGTCAGAAGCAGTGAACAGTGGGTTGCTTCACCTCTCAGCTATATTTTCTATGTGGTAATGACTACTCTTTCCTTCCACCTTGCTAATATCACTGTTTACATGTCTGATTGTCCTGTTGCAATAACGTAACTGTGGTTGCTGTCTGATTATTTCATGTTCATAGTTTTCTTTATAAGGCACATAAAACCCCAAGCTGAGGTTTTTCTGCTTGCATATGCGCTAATTGAATCAACAGTTATTTTCTAATATCAGCCATTCATCCCCTATGTAGGTGCTGTGGTAGCCTATCAAATATTGGCTTATTGTTGTAATTTATGCTTTTCTAAGTCACTACATGAATTTTTTATGCTTCAGAATAGATAGGGATGTGTATTAAAAGAAAAATACAGAAGTGTAATGTAACTTCAATGCTGATTTTTAGAAAATCCTCCAAATTACATCCTCTATATAACCTGGCAGGGTCATAAGATTGCTCAGCTTCAAAGTTTGTTAGTTCATTTGAGTAGGGCAAAGGTTGCCTATGCTTTCAGGGAGAGTAGCAAACAATTCGGAAAGATTTAGTTAATTAGCAGAAACAAAAGTGAAAATCCAACCTATTAAATGTAGAAGCTATTAAGGAGACAGATGGATAAACAAAGCTGTTTTTCTCTTTGGCTTTGGGTTCAGTTATTAAGGGTAGACAAATCAGCATAATCCTTTCATTTGCTCCAAATTCTAGGTCAATATTCAAAGCTGTGTGTGGCAGTTCAAGAGTTTGGAAAATTTAGCTTTTGCTTTGGATGCTCATGCCATCTGGATTCTTGATTATAGCTGCATACACAGGCCACCAGGACAGCTGTCAGAAAAGGTAATGGGTATTGACTCCTTCTGCAGTGCCTCTCTCTTCACCATGTCTTCCTCCTTCATATGCCTTCCGCTTCCCACACTCTCAGCTCTGGAACAGAAGTAGGGAAAAGACTCCAACATCTACTTAGTCGTTAGAAGTTACATCAGCAGGTTATGCTCACTAGTGATTAGCCAGTGATCATAAAGTTAAACACTGCTTGCCTGAATGGGGATAATTAAGCATGGGAAATCAGTGTTGGCACAATACTACAGAAAAACTACAAAGATTGGATTTCTCTGTGTTTCTCCAGTCTACATAAGCTATTAGTTACCATCCATTTATACAGTCTCCTTGGAAGGAAGGTCTACTATGTGAATTGATCACTGTGGTGTCGCTTTCTCTGTC
>VZTM01022215.1:0-11390 GCA_013400555.1 Jacana jacana | reverse complement strand
GTTTTGTTTTTTACTTTTGAAAGGCAGATATATATAAACTGTATATGTCTGGACTAGCCCGACTGATCTTGGTCTTTGCCCCTTTGAATGTCTTGGTTTGTTTCCTGGCTGAAATTAAATACAAATATTAACTTGCAGTCAATTCAAAAGTCAATCAGAATTTACTGCCTGCTGCAACTCCTCCGACAACAGAAAAGAATTTCTAAGAAAATAAGNTAAATATTTCCTTTCTTACCCCTCTTTATATTCACAATTAATGTTAGTCCATTGTGTGTTTTTATGCTGATATTTTTACAGCCTCTATTTCATAAACCAAATAGTTACTTTCAAATTTTAACAATATTTAGTGTACGCCTATGGATGTGTGTGTGTGTTGTTCCACTGTAAAGGAAAAAAAATGATTACTTTGCATTCAATTTACTTTGATTTTTCTGTCTAGTCTATTGGTGCCTACAGAAGAAAACAGTAATAAATCATTTATAAAATCAGCCCAATCCCTTCTACAGGGAAATACAGTGAGGCAGACTGTCTCATAAATTGTTTAGAATAATGCAGCTCTCCAGTGATTTAGCCTGATTTGTTTGTTTAAAAAAAAAAGAATAAAACCCACAAAACCTGAAGATGGTGATTCCTGTCTTTTATGAAGGGGGTAGCAAATGCGTGCACTTAAAACAAAAACAATGAGTCAAAGTACCTTTTAATGTTCTTGCAGACAATGCAGACCACATCACATTAGCAAACAGACCATGGGCCAGTGAAATTAGAAGGAATGATGCATCACAAAATAGAAGTAATGGGAATGAATTTTCTGCCTTTGTTGCAGAGGTTTTGTGTTGGTCATAGGGCCTGCACTTTCACTTAACATGGGGCAACAAAAAAGCAAAAGACCCATCTTAAACCAACCCAGCATCTCAAATCTTTCATCTGTCTTAATGTGTGGATCAGTGACAGTGACAAAATGGTATTGTGTGCTGGCAGCTTGATTTCTGGCATTGGCTGGGTTATATGAAAGATCACATCCCCAAACACTTCTGTCATATTCTCTTCCAGATTGTGGTATATTAAACTGAGGAAATAGACCCATTTTGCTAGGGATCATAGATTCATCAAAATTAAAGATGGAAAAGACCTGTTAGTGTAAATCACTTACATTATCCCTCATCCAATGCAAGATTACTCCCTGAGGTATATTTTCCAGTACTTTTTACAGTCCACTTTGAAATGACTCATGCAACAGTTTCCACCATTTCTCTCTAGAGATCAGTCTACAGTCTAATAGATCTCACTTACCCTTAGTTTCAGCCTAAATTTTCCATTACTCACGTAGAGTTTTATGATTTTTTACTGGCCATCTGGTAAGGCAGTTTGGGGTGACTCTGTGAAGCAACCAATAAGCCTTTGGAGGCAAGCTAGGGGCTACCAGGAGGGCGGGAGGTGGACAGGGAGGGAAAGGGATTCCAGCAGTCCCTTATCTATCACTATCACTTATCTATTGATTTGCAAGTTTGGTTCAGAGATGTGTACAAATCTGATTCCTGATGATCTCTAAAGATCTAAATCCCTAATAGAAACCTAATAAATTTTCTAATTCATATAAGCAGAACAATATTTAATGTTATTGGTATGTCAAGTAGGAGATTGCGGCCACTTTTCATTCTCAACACCACTGAATCACTGTACCGGTTGAGGGGGACCACTGCAATAATGGAGCAGAAAAAGGCAGGTGCCATGGGTTTTCTTCATCTTTTGATTTCATTCTGACACCCTGCAGACCAAGAACTACATCAGCGTCTATGTAGGCCCACATACACTATGGGTCATAGATTGCCTTTCAAAACTAAGCCAAACTGAATCCTTGCACTTGTCCCTCTGATTCTGTCTGGACTCTCCTGGCACTAGTCCAACCAGTTGCAAAAGACGGGGCTGGCATTTGTGTGGCAGGGGGTAGCGGAAGGAGCAGTGATCTGCACTGATATCCGCTCTGTTGCCACCTCACCTAGCAACATCTCTAGGACCAGACACCAGCTGCAGAGCTGGTTTTCTTCATCCTCTGTGTGATCTGGGTCTCCACCTTGTGAACAGTTTAACGGTAAGGCTTTCCAAAAAATTGGCATAAAGAGAATGGAGCACAGCCTTATAAACATCCTACAGTGACACACAGAACACAGAGGGTTTCAGCTTGGATCCAGTCTGCAGAAACCACATCTACCTTTGTAGCGATCTCTCATAAACCCACATGGCCTTCATTACAGCTCTTACTGAAATTATGGCATATTGTATTATGCTGGGTAGGCAGAGATAATAACAAGCTAATAACAAGCTTTCTCCACTTACAAGCCTACAACATGAAAAAAACCCAAACCCACCCAACCAACCAAAACAAAACGGGCAAAGTAAAGTGAATGGAAGAACGTACTTTAGTTTTAATGCAGTTTAGGCATACAGAGGTAAATTGATTTTTCTGAGGTAGGGAGTCTGTATCTAGGCTAGTATCAAGGCTAGTATCTAAACTACATGTACCACCTTAATCTCAGAAAACATGTTTTTCCTTTTATTTGTTTCCTGCTTCAGTTCATATTCACTTTTTGAAATGGAGATGCACTCTCTTTTTGGGTATATTTAGGAAGCAAATTTCTTTCATGAAGGCATCATCTGGAATAAAGTTGTCTCTAGAAATACATGTATAGAAGGAGCATTTTGTTTCCTCTATTTTCAAAACCTCTGCTTTAGAGAGCATTTAAAGGCAAATGCTTGGAGGAGAGAAATGTGCTGTGTGTAAAATTATAAATGTACTCCTTGAACGATGATTAGACAAGAATCCAAAATATTTAACAAAATGTTTTGAGATACTTAGGAGTTCACAGTTCATGAAAGAAAATAATCAGCCACAAACTATTCCAGATTGGAAATGAGTTTGAATCGCCCCATGGGAAGTGTTAGATACAAATTATTGAGAAGCAGAGAAAGTCAGTGGGGAATTCATGTCCATATTACAGCCCCACCAGTGATCAATCCTCAATAAAATATACAGTAAATTGCCCTGTGTTGATTTTAATTTTTACTCAGGGAACAGGTGTAAAAAAGTCCAAACAAAAAAGTCCTTTAAAAAGCACTGGGAAGATCTATTTTGCCAAGCTCAGACACACAGTTGAGGCCTCAATTGTACAGGCCAAATGAAGCAACACTCCTAAAATAATAAGTACGTAGGGCTCTTTCCAGTTAATAGAGAAAAGTAAGCACCTCTTAACTTCTCCAGTTGGTAACCCTCCATGCCCAGGACAAAATGAATTCTGCCACAGGGATTTTCTGCGATGTTACTGTGCCATTTTGGTAGGTTGGTTGGNGTCACTCCACCAGTATTCACCTTTCTAATTGAGGATTTACTGGATGCAGTATGCAATTGTAGTTTGGATGCAAGTCCCAGAGTCTTGCCTAAAGTCGCTGTAAGCATTTAATATTTACTATATTTGAGAATCTTTGAGCAACCTGGTCTAGTGGGAGGTGTCCCTTCCCATAGCAGGGGTGTTGGAACTTGATGATCTTTAAGGTCCCTTCCAACTCTAACCATTCTGTGATTCTATGATAACAAATATGTGTTTCTGTTAAGCCAGATTTGAAAGTTAAAGGCATTTTATCCACCTGACAACCCTCTGAGACATTGCTTGTCTTCATACAATTTGGAAATGCTTTTTTAATGCTCAGAGGATTTTTCTGTTTTCTTATTAACTGCTCTTTGCTGAGCTTTACTTCTACATCCATTTTCTGTCAGGTGACAGCACTACAAAAAACATTGCTGTACTTAGACACATGCTATAAATGTATATGTGCAATCTAAAAAGTTTTAGCACACTTGGCTTCTCCCAGTTTCATTAAAGCCTACCGAAAACACGAAGTGGAGGAAGAATTGCTGTGTCGTTAAAGTTAGTAGTTGTTTTGACTATATCTGTACTGAAATTCAGCATCATTTATTTATGTTGTTTGCACAAGTTTCAGGATTTTTCTTGATCATGCGACCTGATACATTTTGAGACACAATTTATGGGAACAAATACTTAGGGATCATTTCTAACGGATAATATGGACAAGAAATAGACACATTCGGTACTCACCTCTATATACTTCAACAGTTCAAAACAAAATTTGTACTCTTGCCTCTGCAAGTCCTCATGACACACCAAAAGACAAGCAACAAAAACTCTGTTTT
The DNA here is from genome assembly GCA_013400555.1 of Jacana jacana. Lineage (NCBI taxonomy): Eukaryota > Metazoa > Chordata > Aves > Charadriiformes > Jacanidae > Jacana > Jacana jacana. The sequence continues at coordinate 7,186 of VZTM01022215.1, read as the reverse complement.
GTGCTATGGAACAACTCTCTCATCATCTGCAATTGAGCCTCACATTTTCAAAAACCTTATACTGAGAAAAATAATACAAAACCTGAATTGTATCTAAGGACTACAATGATCCTATATAGGATACAGATGAAAGAAGAAAAATGCCCTGTATGGATTCAGACAAAATGTTTCACCTCAAGATCAGAGAGAGATCCCTCAACTTGCTTTATTTAATGATAATTTTTGTTGATAAAAATAACTCCACCACATGAAGGAAAAATATCCCATGACAACTTTTTCCATCTATTTCTAAAAGCAAAACCATTAATAAATAAAAAGGAGGAATCATTACAAGAAGTTATGAGAAAACTTAAAATGTATCTTACTTAACTTAACCACCTAAGAGATATCTGCTAGTGCTAAGCTAGTCATTTAGTCTTTCTCTCTATTCAGCAGAAAACCTCCAGAGGGTGACTCATCTTAGAAATCTATATTTAGATGTGATGAATCTTTATTTTTTTTGGAAATGCCAGTTCTGTGTAGCTACTAATGAGGTAGTCTGGACAACTAACTTCTTAGACCGAGTTCCTAACTTTTAGATGCTTAAAGTTCACTGATCGTAAATAATCTATCTTAAACAGATCTCTTATTGTACCTTCTAAAGCAAGTTGATAGTTGCTGAGAGAGCAGTTTGGCTTAGTATAGGTGGCTATATCTATCCTACATTTTACATACCCTATGTCATCCTGAACATCTTTTTGGGGTAATCAGATACAACATGGGACTTATAGGGAATTTTGATCTTCTTGAGAGTTTACTGGAGGCCAGGTGGTCAAATGATAAACTTCATTGTGGCATATGGTTAACTAGAGCAATTCCACCAACTACTTCAGTTTGAAAGAACTCTGCTCATCCCTTTTTAATCAAATAATTTGGATCATTTTTGGCTTTTTTAACTCTTATATGGACTAAAAAATGTCCTGTGAGACAATGTCCTCCTAAAATCTACCTCTAGACTCATTTACTATTTGTCCTTCACTCAGGTTAGAAAGGAACCATCAACATGTGAGATGTGATTAGTTGACTATGATTATACAGAGTCATACCTCCTTCCATCTCCTGCCCTCACTTCCATTTCTGGACCACAGCTTCTTCAGCATGTCTCTAACTATGTAATGCAGGGGGGCCACCTAAAGACTATTACTGTTCAGTCTCTTAACCAGCAGACAGGCTGTTTTCATTCCCAGAAAACTGAGTCACACGTGACCTCTTCACAAAGGATCACATGGACATGTCGTGCTAACAGCAAAATATGTTAAGGAAGTAAAGGGAACACAGTGGATATGCAATTAAAACCCAGTAAAATTTGGCATATATCCCAAGTGGTATAAATGTTTCTTTTTAAAACATGGTTTCTTCCACTTGGATATATTGGGCTTGTGAGACTCAGTTATCCTTTTTTACTCTTATGCTCTCTGACACAACCTCAGGTGTCGTCACACCCAAGCCATCATGCCTTATGTATGGAATAAATAAGTGGGCAAGGAGTTTGCATAACCATGTAATATTTAAAGGGAGTGGGAATATATTCAGTGCCTTTCATCCACCTACCGGGGAAATGGTGACACTGGTGTCAGAAGTTTATCCAATTTTTATGCGGCAGAGGGTATGTCACATACGTTGAGGGCACAGGCTATTCGTTTTTCAGTCCTCTGTTGCCTGCGGTATAATTATCAAGGCTCATCTTTATTAAACACCAGCCTTATCTTTGTTTTGCTCTCTTTGTTGATAGATGTAACCTCAATACTGTTGCCATGGCTACAGTAACAGTAGCTGAGAAGATTTTGTTTGTTGTAAACAAACTGAGCTATAGAGGCACAGATCCTAGTGGAGCGTTTCCAGTCCCCTGCCTTATATTATGCTGATTAACACAGCCATCTCTCTTCTGCAACTTATCGCTTATTTTAATTAGCATTAGTTTCAGCTGTATCAAGGAGTATTTCCCCTTTTGTGTAATTGCACCCCCCTTTCTGACAGCTTTTTTCCCTATAGCAACATTCATAGGTTAGGACTGCAGCCCTGCTGAGACCATCCTCACAGCAAAGCCCTGCTGGTACCAACAATTAATCTAGATGTACACACTAGCATAATGGCAAAAGATTGCTTTAATTTACTTCCTACATTCTCACCTCCAGGGGCATCTGAACTTGTTCTGATGTAGGAGCTACGGTGATCTGGAAATGTGTTACTAATTCTGAAGCTTATTTAGCTTCAAGCCAATATTTCAAAATTAAGGGCCAGATTCAGCTCCTTGCATAAGGAGATGCAACTCCTCTGTAAGCAACTGTATTTCAGAATCTTAAGTCATTGTAGACTTAACCCATGATCTCCCAAGTGTAAGGAAATGACCAAAATAGGTTCAGCAATAACCTGAACTTCCAACAGCACCTGATTCAGGTTATTTTTATGGCAGACCCTTCCCTTAGCAGACATTTTCTCAAATACTTATACTTGGCTCCTGAGTTTATGTGGATTTTATTCACTGTGTATGCCAATGTCAACAATGTCCAGTCTATACTGTATCATTTTGTTATTATTATTTCTGTCTTGAAGAGTTTAGGAGTATCCCTGAGGGAAATCTGACTGCCGTTCTCAAAGGACTAGTACTATGTTCTCTGTTAGAGGTTCAGCAGTTTCACTGTGTGCACATATATATTACTGATACATTTTTAATAGTGCTATTAAACACCTAGATTCCTGCATTTCAACTAGATTAAACTAAGTGAAAACCACAGTGGGCTAGAGCCTGTAACAACTTACAAACAGTGAGAATGTTCTTGCCTAAAAAGAGCTGGATTGGAACTGAGACAATGTGAGATTTGTCTGTACTGCAGCAGAACTGTAACTCGAAATTATTAAACACTGCTCTGATTGGACACTATGCTACAATTTTGACCGTGAAACTAGTGTGATGTACTGCTCTACTTGGCCTTGCATAGTTCTGTTCTGACTGCATGATCCTGTTATGCCTCTGCTAAGGTATCCACTATTCTACTTTCACCTTGCGCCATCTTAAAAGATGCTATCCGGAAGTCTTCTCTGCTCAACAGTGTATGGATGAACCATGTTATGTTTCCTTTCTCTCTCTTTCTTTCACTGGGTGTGCATCCACTGACTTCCAGAAGAGAGAAAAGCTGCCATTGGTGGGATGTCACCAGCAATTTGTAGACCCTGGATAAGGAATGCGATTGTGCTGTCATGAATTAGTGAGTTTATCTGGGAGTTTGGCATGACATAAAATAATTGTGGTGATTGGCAACAGTGATCTTTTCCACCATCACTTTATTCAGCCTTTTCCTTGCAACTTGATCATCATTATTCAACCCTTTTTCATGTAAGAAGTCTGAAGGTATTACATATCCCAGTATCTTTCAGCTCTAGCTTTAGTCTCTTCCCTTAATATTCCTTGTTTTCATACCATACAGTGGGCAGAGATGTGTCCTGTTTGTGGCTGCTTGGAGAAACTTTGTACCATGGAGGAACACTGGTTTAGGAGTTTGAGTCAAGGAAGAAATTACAGCACTTTTGAATTTCCTAGATTGCACAGTTTTACATTCCAACTCTTCATGCTACTTTAATATCATTTTACAGATGAATGATAAACAAGGTGACACACTGACACTCAAAAACTTGCTAAATGGGAAGAAAAAAATTATACTCCCTGTGAACTTTTAGAATGGTTAACACTCATTTTCAGCTTGGAAAGCTGTTACCTATTCATATAGCGGCTTTTTAAAGTGAAAATGAAAGTAAGCCAGCATGCAGAGATCTTTAGTAGTTTGCAAATGTCTCCACAGTATCTGGAAATCAACCTGAAATATTGGAACAGATCAGGTGCTCTATGGACCCAAACTTAACTCTCCCTGTTTTAATGATGCTTTACTGGACTGACAGTGCAATTAAAGGGTGCAATTTGACAGCCCACCTAAGGGTGTTTTCGCCGTGTGCCCTCCTTGCAACTTGTAATTCTTCTAGCAAAATAATCTAACTTAATATGTTTCACCATCATGTCCAGTCCAATAACCACTATGAAATTTGGTGTCTACTTCCCAGTGGACTTAAAAGCAGCGTTATCTGCAAATAACATGGTAATGAAACTCAAGCTAGAGAGAAGCTGCACAAGAGGATACATTTTCTGTCCCACAGATGACATGAGTCATGAAAAAGGTGAAGACTGAAGCAATTCTACAACCTTTGAGTTTCCAGTTGATTGAGCCCTGAGGAGAAGGACCTGGGAGTGATGGTGGATAAGAAGCTCAACATGAGCTGCCAGTGGCACTGGCAGCCCAGAAAGCCAACCCCACCTGAGGCTGCATCAAAAGAAGTGTGGCCAGCAGATCATGGGAGGTGATTCTACCCCTCTGCTCTGCACTCGTGAGATTGCACCTGGAGTACTGTGTCCAGCTCTGGAGTCCTCAACATAGCAAGGACACGGATCTGTTGGAATTGGTCCAGAGGAGGGCCACAAGAAAGCCCTCAGAGGGATGGAGCTCTGAAGGGAGACTCCAGGAGAGCTGGAGAGGGACTCTTTGTCAGGAAGTGTAGGGTCAGCACAAGCAGTAATGGCTTTAAATTAGAACAGGGAAGATTTAGATTAGATACTAGAATGGAATTCTTTGCTGTGAGGGTGGTGAGGGAAGCTGTGGCTGCCCCATCCCTGGTAATGTTCAAGGCCAGGCTGGATGCGGCTGTGAGCAGCCTGTTCTAATGGGAGGTGTCCCTGCCCAGGGCAGGGTGGTTGGAACATGATGATCTTCAAGGTCCCTTCCAACTCTAACCATTCTATGATTCTACAATTCTATGATTCTATGACTTTTGTAGCTAGATGTTTAGTAACGCTGTAAGAAATTTGTTTCTGCTTACAAGAAATGCTAATATGAATGTACATTAAAAATAAGGGAGAAAGGAACAAGTGTAGTCTAGATTTTACATGTTGATAAAATGGGTCTTGAAATGTTTAACGATTTACCCTTTTCCCATGTCCTACAAGAAACCTATGGCAGAACTGGGAATCTGAACCAATCCAAGTGAATCCTATTTTGGTGCTTTGTTAACATGTCCTACAGCTGAGCTGTTCCTAACTCCTTTAATTACCCTCTGGTTTGTTTTTTATTCTTACCAAACCTTTTAATACTGAACTAAGACAAGAACATCTCTAAATACAAGAGGAAGCACACTAAGAAGTGACCTCAGCCTTAGTCATGTTGGCTGATGCTTAGGTGAGTTCTCAGTCATATGGCCCATGGAAGAAATGACTACTAGCACAAGAGGTTTGATAATATAGATGCCTTCATAAAGAAACCCACTCCTTGAAGATGGAGGTAAAGTCTGGATACCAGACTCAGCCCACATTGCAAGTCTGGGAGGGAATTCACATGTAGCAAATACAACATTTCCAAATGGATTCAGGTAATGTATGTTCTTCGTATGGGATGCAATAATTTGTATTTTCACATCTTTGTCATGTCATAGACATGAGATATGTCTATGCTGTCTATCATTTCAGTGAATACAAACACTGTCTAAAGCTGTTTATGCACATATAGATATCTACGCTGTACGCTTACACATTACTGAGGTTTTTTTTTCAGTTGTAATACTGTTCAACTATGATACTATGTAGGAGAAAGAGGTTTTGGAAGTCTGGTACTTTCCAGCAGTGTTAAACAGGGATGAGATGAGGAAAAAGACTGAGAAATCAGGCCGTGTTAGTCTTATCACTTGCAAAATTTTTATTGCTTCTTAAAGCTAGTGCTAAGTTTGGACAGAGGTTATTTAATACCAAGTGGGAGTTGAGGAAATAATTATTTTTCATGCCAGATCATGCTAAGGAAAGAGCAAAAAAAAGAGGAAAAAATATCCTTGTGACCTTGCAGTGAGGTTTCATTAGAAAGATCAGAGGTTCTGATCTCTCATGCTAGTGTATGGCAGTCCTTTCCAGCTGTTTCTGTTGAACTAAATGAGAGTTTATAGTTTACTTCAATAGTGGACAAAATAGTCCTTGGTATTACATAATTTAAATTGTTTTCTGATTAAATTAACCTTATGATACCCCACTCTTCCATTCTTAAGGACATGTCTCATTGAACAGTGAAAGGATAATTTTAGCTGTACTTTGGTTGAGGTGGATGATTTATGGGAACAAAGCATAACACAGAAAATGTACACATTATTTCAGTGTCCTTTTTTTCTAAACAAGCTTGTCATAAATAGCAAGCTTTTCATTCACATTCATACCCCAGTAAGCTTATTTTATCTTAAAACATTCCCTAATACAATAATCTAATTGATTTGTATAGTTAAAGGAAGATAAAATTCTCATATTCATTATGAGCCGCTAGTATAAATCTCCTTACTAAAATAAAAAGAAGCATTTATCCAATTCAAGAAGCTTATGAACATTGTATTTGCCTTCTCAGATAATATCAGAATAGTGCTTCCAGTTGCCTTGAGAGTATACATGGAGAAAAAACTCAAACCCAAACCACCGTGAGCCCCATTCTCTTCACACTTACTAGAGTACATTTGCACGGTTGTAGCTGATGAATTAATTTAACAACATCTGTTACAAAGTATTGCACAGTGAGGAAAGAATTACTTCTTGGGCTTGAGTTTCTGTGAGAAGAGTACTCACGCTGCCTGACTTTTGGCTGCAACTCGGTGCTTAAAATAGAAGACGCATTTCCTCAGGCTTCCTTTATAGTTAATGGAAGGTGGGGAACAGGCTTCCCAGGGGATCTCATCAGCATACTTGAGTTGGGCTCCTTTCAGTCATGACCTGGATGACTCTTCACTGATCATATGGGGAGCCTTGGGATAGCACTCACTTTACTCTTTTGCTGTGAATCTATCAGATGTGTTGTGAATCTAGTAATTTTGCATTGTCATTTTGTCTGCACTTAAAAATGCTGCTTACTGTTGCTAAAGAATAATTTGTCTTTCTTTTGAAAAGCCTTATTATAATGTTTGGCATGAAAGCTTCCTGAAGCAGGAAATTCCAAGCGGTAAATTAGGTTTTCTGTTGATGTTTCACCTTAATCAGTCCTAATTTCATATGTTGGCACTTTGCTACTCTAACTTCAGGCAAGACCTTTAAAAGAGCTGTTAATAAATAGTATCTTCTTGTGATGCAATCTTCTGTTGACCA
>VZTM01022208.1:242-18081 GCA_013400555.1 Jacana jacana | reverse complement strand
GAGCATCTAATGGAGCTTTCAAAGTGTTTTGTTTAGAAAGATCGAAGTGTACTTACTAAGTTCACTGAGTAGTTAGCTATATCCAAAATAAATATCTGGACTTATACAAACATGATTTACACTAATAGAAAGAAAAATAAAAAATAAGGGATGGAGTTATTCAATGAGTAGTAGGACCAATGATGTTTGTTTTCTTACAGACATTTTACATCCCAAAATTATTTTGCAATGACTCTATATTCTCCCTATTCAGAGCATCTTCCTTCAAAACTGACTTCTCTGTCTGTCCGTATTCTATATTCCTTCATTACTGGTTGGACTGAGGCTGTTTACATTTTGCTTCATTTCAAGCTGAACTTCCCCACATCAGGGTAGCACTGATTTTACCAGAACACCAAATACAGCAACTTTTCCCACAGAGGAATAATGTGGGTCTTGCTTATCATTATAGTTTACTTGTAAGAACTTTCAACAGTGAACTTTGCTCTTTGTTAAACTATTGAAATCAGAGAGCAAGTTCTGTAACCATTTGGAAACCTAAGGGACAGATGGTAAAAATGTAATGCAAGTGCCCAACATTAATTTTTCAGTGATCAGAACTAAAAATCTCACTGTCATCTGCATTATGGCAGTATTTCTGAGATCTCCGTTTGCAGCTCCAAAAGAATCTCCTAATATTACTTAAGGAAATATTGTCATACTAAATCTTTAACATATATAAACATTTATATTTTACCATAGTGTTTTTAAGTTAAAAGATATTTTCTATTCCAAATAATTCAAGTATACATTGAATACAGAACAGGAAAATAAACCCTCTTGTCAACAAGTTAAGTTCAAAGTGTTCTCTAGAAGTGGCCATCAGGCAGTTTCAAGTCTATATGAAAAGATGTTCACAGTTCACTATCATAAGCATTAAAGGCAACGCTGATTAGGAGCTTCCTTCCTTCTACATTAGAGTAAGCTCTGATGAGCCACAGTCATTTCAGGACTACGAATTCCCAAATGGTCTCAGAAAAGATAGGAAGGACCACAAGTTTAAATCATCTGCCCATTCTGAGCACAATTCTACTGACTTTAATAAAGCAGATCAGTCATGCTTGCCACAAGTAGAGACAGACCAAAAGGAAATAAAGCTAAAAATACCAAGGGGAATAATGAAAGAAGAATAAAAGGTGTTAAATCTTTTAAAATATTTCATTCGGTTTCCTTGGATTTTTTTTCTTTGAAGTTGTGCCTTAGAGACAAGGCAAATATTGGTTTACAATATATGATAAATAAGGAGAATCTATAAATGTGGTCACATAATAAGGATGATGAAATTTACTGATAGGGCACTGCCTGTCTCAGATACCCAGTAGGTTACCCACTTTTCAGCACGGAGTAGTTACATTTTCTCAGCCAGGAGCACAACATTAGATGTAATGCTATATTCCTCAGAAGTCCATTTCCCAGGTTTGGGCAATGTGTTATAATATGGACCTGACCATCCAAATCTCCACTTTTTATCAGTAATATTAACTAGCTGAATGCCATAAATATCAAGTAAAGCAGCAACAACACAACCAGTCATTTACTTTTGGAGAAAGGTGACATTTCTACTCTTTCAGTACATTAGCTTTTTGTGAAATGTCACAGAACATGCACAGAACTGGTGAAATTTTGCTAAAAAAATTACTTACGCAAAAGCCAATATAAAAAATACAGAGAAGGTGACAGTTGGAAGTTAAGAGAAGTAAAAATTTATATATTGGGATTGAGCAGCATCAAATAGAAAAAAACTCCAAAACATACATTTGCTGTCAGAGAAGTAGAAACAAGTGCCTATAAAATTTATTTTGCAGTATATGTCAGATCAATTCTATTCAAGGGGCAAAACAAGGAATATCTCCATGGGTGGCCAAGACATATAGACCTGTCATTCACTCCAATAGATGGCCAAGAATCCTAAACAGGAAAGCATAGGAGAAAATAAACAACTTGTGAAAGTGAGAAGTAGCAGCTGGAATCAGGCTGTTCCTAACCCTTTAATAAATCCAAGATGTAAATAGCTCAGAGGAATAAATCTCTAAAGCAAGAGTGATAGGTACATGGTTAATACTTGAATTGCCAAAGTGACATGCAGCAATTTAAGGCACAGTGTGAAAGCACGGGCAATTCAGGGCACTGAGAAGAACAGTGGCAATCTGAGGAACATGTGGTAAAAGAATTATCCCAACAGTGTAGCCTTCCTGGCACAACTGAAAGGTGCAGAGGAAGAGAAAACTTCCAGGACTACTCAGACAGCTAGAGAAAACAGACAAACTATGAGAAATATTCCCCTTCCCTTTCTGACAGTCAGGGAGAATTACTGAAGCTGAGCATCTCTTGATATTCATGGTACAAGGTCTGGATTTTTTTTTCTTTCCCATTTTACTGAAATAAACGAGAATAACACCCTGATTTTTTATTTAAGAGAAACAAACAAAAAAGTCTAGAGAAATACAGAAAAAAAAGCTCAAAGGCTGTCAGAGTTTAAAACTTTTGTTGATGTAGAATTTTTTTCTACAGGACAGTATTACAGGTTTATCTCTACCGTAAATGACTCTTACAATTTAAGATGCATCATTTGAAGAAATGAAATGGTGACTATTGGAGTTATCATAACACATGTGCAGTACCTCTCCTCTCCATAAGTCAGGAGCTTCACTCATGCTGAGCTTGGGAATGGGCAGTAATGAAGAAGACTTGGCTCTTCCAGCTGCCAGTTCCAAACCAGCCTGAGATTCAGAAAAACCCCTTTGGCACCTCTTGTATGATTCACTAGTCCTGTGACTAAAGGTAGGGTCACTTGTATGAACTGAAGCAAAAGCAAACTCTTGACAAGTGGTTGATTTATTGACAAAGAACATTAAAACCCTTTGCAGTATTTAATAAGGGGTTTGTAAACTTTGACATAGGAAAAAACCCCCAAACTTTCTGTGATTTATTCTTGCAAATATGTGTTAAAAGAACCCCAACAACAAACCCTGGAAATTGAAGGATCCAATGTGAAATGGAAGATATCTGTCCATCCTTTAGCCCTGCTTCATATACTAGTAACTCTAGAAAATAACACTTTCAGGAATTTACTCAGTATATCAAAAATAAACATTTCTAGGTAGCTTCAATGATGCTTAGTATACTAGAAATGGAAATGCATAAGAGAATTTTGTGTGGAAAGCTAGGTGCACCATTCACCCGATGCATCTATATTAATTTCCAGTTACCTTAATCAACTTAGTCTCTAAACCCCATTGTTATTTGGAAATTGTTTTTATTGAGAGGAGAGAAATTATTAATTAAGATTAACATTACATAAACCACTAATAGTGCTTTTATATTTTAAAATATTGATAATGAGTAAATAATTTTAATCAAGATGTGATAAAATAAAAACCCCAACACTGAACTGCAAATATAATATTTTCAGTACTTCTCTTTCTTTGTTAGGTTAAGAAGCTGTACTCAAGAGGAGCTGAGGGCTTAATTTAGTTGAGGTAATGTAATATAAAAGACCACCTTTGATCTCAAGATGTTCATATTTGTACTTTGTTCCTGGCCAGAGTACAAAATGAAGCATTAAAGTGAAAAACAAGTCAATGAGTGTTGTGTTTTAGCCTCACACGGCAACAAAGAACCATGTGGCAGCTGCTTTCTTGGCTGTGAGGGGAGAATTGGAAGAAAAGGGCAAAACTCGTGGTGGGCAAAGGCAGTTTAACAGAACAGCAAAGGGAACAAGAAAACCAAACTGTAGCAGGAACAGAGGAAGATGCAAATACAATCAAGATACCACTGCTCACTGATCGCACCTGAGACACCCCAGCCAGCTCCCCAGCAGCAACTTCCTGCCTCCTCCCCCTGCCAGCTCCTGGCTACCCCCTGGGCATGGCTCACATGAGATGGAATAGCTATATCCCTGCTAGGTCCTGGGGCAAATAACCCTATCCTGCCAACAGTAGGACCATGAGGTACAAAGCTAATTCAAAAATTGCAGGGGGATTTAAGAAAAAAGCAAAAAAAATGTAAGCTTTTGGTGACAATTTAGATCCTGCTTTTATTTTAGCTGAAGTTGTTCAACCATCTGATGTAGGAAAGTGATATTTTCAGGATGAACAGGAGTATATACCTGCAAGGAATATTTCTGACCTTTTTGTAATACTAGGAAACACTTTATGAGTGATTAGGGTTCAGTTAGTAACTACTCAACCTAGGCTTTTTGGTTAACCAGAGCATACTGACTATTTGAACTTCTAAGAAATACAGATGGACAAGGTCAGAACATCTCTGTTTTTCATCCAGGCAGTCAGGTAGAAAATTAGCCAACTGAAGTCCATCTGTCTTTTTTTTTTTTTTTTTTTTCCTCCTAATTAGGCTTGTGGAAACTTTTACTGTTCTTTCACTTTCAGCCTTTCCGTGTAGGCTCATATTGTCTTATTATAGCATTCGACCATGCTCTTTGTTTCTCTGCGCTTTGCACCACTGGCTACCGACTTTAAATTGGAGTCATTAAGAAGTCGTTGTGCAGTTTTTAGACATATGACTACCAATGCAAAGGTCAGGTCACCCACTTGAGATAAACTGTTGAATTATACTTTATTGAGGATAAGACTGACTAGACCTTGCCTGGAATTCTTCAGTAGAAAACACCTCTGCATTGATAGAAAATGTTAATGCAAGTCTGGAGTTAGATGAATTTAAATGTACTGGCCATAAATGGAGGAAAGAATTTCTTCTTTTTCTGGTCCTACACTTGGACCAGAATATATGATACACAGCAATGAGGTGGCTCATGTGGGACTGAGAAACCGAAGTTCAGTTCCTGATTTAAACAGAAAAAGACATTGACTCATTATGTCCTACAGGCATTTTCTAATTTTGAGTAACTGCCAGTTTGTGGTTCATTGTCTTTTTCTCCTGTCCTCCTCCCCTCTTTCTCCTGCCTTGTCTTGAGTTCACTGTAACAAACAATTGCAATTTTTCAAACGTTATATTTAATATGGAAACCTTGATCTTAAGAATATTAATATCTCCACCTACAGCTATTCTATCAGGCAACATATTTTAAGCAATTCTTATATTAAGTACAAACTCCATTGCAAAGGGCCAGATATTTTCAAAGCTAATGTACAGATAATATTTTTTAACTTCAGGTTGTAGGGTGATAAAATCCTTCAGTAATAAAATTAATGTCAGCTATTAGTTCTATTTTAGGAATCTGTACTCACCTATTTTTCTAGCAACATACTCCATTTGGAATTTTTTTTTTCTTCTTTAAAGGACTATGCAATTCTTTCTCTTCACAACTAAATATGCAAAAAGAATTTCCATGAAGGACAACCATGATGTACCACATAAAACACCATCCATTTCTGAGCTCTAGTTCAGAAAATAACATTGAGCAGAATATAATTGAAAATAGACAACATAACAGTATTGATGAAATGACTGACTTCACAATTTATCATAAGGATATCACCAATACACAAGCTACCAATTTTCTGGTAGATAATAATATAGAGTGTTTTAGTGATGCAAATTTTAATTAGTGTGTACCTGTCCTAAGAGCAGAAATTAACACCACACTTAATGAGTGCAATAAAAACTATAGACCAGAGTGATAATATTTTGAATATGTTTTCTTGCTAGCCTTTTAGGGAGGAGGAATTTGCTACTCTAATTTAAATTGAAAAATATTTTTAAGGTTTCTGGCCCCTAATGAGAGAGTTGTAATTATTCTCCTTTTATGCAGGGTAAAGAAGTAGTCATGAACAAGTTACCTAAGAATCTCTCTAAATGTGATCTAGAATAACTTCATAAAAAATAGCAATTTTCAGAGTGCAATATCCCCAGTGAAAGCCTGATAATGATCCATTTCCAGAGGTGTAAAGAATGTCATTTTTAACCTGAAGGGTTTTAAGATAAAGAGACTTTATAGAATATTCCACTGCATAATCTGTTTTGGGACTTCACATATTTTGTGAAGAGATTTCGAATTTGTAGAAAAGGGGGGGAATACATTGACTGATTTGCTTTAAAACATTAACTTTAGATTGCTAAGAGGTTGCAGTCTTGCATTAAGTTCCAGGGGATTGAGGTTAACACATAGGAGACAGATCAGGATGTTAGGAAGAACTGAATTTGCAACATTTTATGTTATGCTCCATAATTTCTTACATGACTATTTTCACCACTTTGGGTTGTGACTGTTTTTGCCCTTTACACTGATCTATACACAACATCATATGTCTTATCACATATTGAAAGAAAAAAGATGTCCCAATTCAAGATGAACATCAGCAGCATTTCTTAATTAAATGCAACGAGTAAAGTTTTCACCCACCAGAAAAATCCATGCTTCATGGTTCTCTGTTGTGAAACTTCAGGAAGAATCAAATTCTTCTGCCTCAGGATTTAAAGAATCATATCAGTTTAACAGGGACACAATCTAGAAAGTGTCTTTGTGTTTCTAGCCAGGAATGTTGCCTGATTACCTTGCTAAAATGCATCAAAATTCAGTGAGGCAAAAGGAAACTAGGCATGATAGGCGGGAAGAAATGTTGTGAACTGAGGGGAAGTTATGTTCTTTGTTGTATGCTTAAACTGTTCTTGCTCTATACATTAAAACATGCACAAATCTGTGCCAATTTGTGCCAATGGTTATGGGAAGGAACTAAAGTCAAGGCTTCTGCTTGTCTCTGCAATGCATGCAGGTGACCCCAGTGCATTTGTTTAAGAAAATACCCCAAAAGTTGTCAAGGCCACTGCTCTAGACTAACTGATGAACAGATGTTTAGGTTTAAATTGTTATAAAAAGACCCATTTAGAGGATGTGATTGGAATAGCAGCTATATATGATACTATCTTGAGATGAATCCTGATGAAGCAGGAGTAGAAATTGGTAACTAACGCCTCTCGTTTTCCTGATTTAATTACAGAATAATTTTGGAGATACATGAGTTGAGAATATTTTTAAGGGCACAATTTAAGGACAGTATTGTTAAAGCCACTAGTGTATTAGATAGGAATTTTTCCTCACTATGGATGGAGTAACAGCGATGCTTTTCTTACCTTGTGGGCTGTTAATTTAACTGGGATTCTGCTATCAGAAATTGTGTCTTCAGTAGCTGAGTAGAATTGCCTTGCAGAAGCTTATTATGTAAAAATATCAGGTTGCGCTCAAAACAACATGGGAAGAGGACAGATAACGTAATATCATTTTTACAAAAGCATTAATCACAAAGTGTAAGTCTCAATCTACTGAGTATTCTTCAAGCTGAATGTTTGGCACCATCTCCCTCAGTCTGTTGAAATGTAGACATCTCTGATATCACCATTTCTATAGCAGAGTAAAGGAACGTTTCACAATTCATTACAAGATTAGAAAAAAAATTATTCAAGTCTGTCAGTATACCTTTATGAGGGTTTTGTCCAGCCTGCATTCTTTAAAGAACAAACTTTGTGCTGTCCTTACACACACATGTAAGTAAATTTACTTTGAGGAAAAATAAAGCATCTTAAGTAATTGATCACTTTATTTTTGTTAAATAAATTTATACATTTTATATCAAGTTTCAGAAATAGCTCAGCTGAATTGATTTTTTTTTAAAGTATATTGCATAATAACTAAAAGGGAATATTAAAATGTTGAAGGTGAACTGAAATAATCAAACCATCTAAATTAATTTGGCTAAGTTAATTTTAATTGCTTTTTGGATATTTGATTTATGGAAAATTCAGGCCTACCTTTTGTTCTAACAAGACAGGAACACCTGTGATCTCAATAACCCTTCTGGGACTGGAAACACTTTCCTATGCAGATGTAATTTCTAGTAAACAAGGCAAGAAACAAAGACAAAATCATACTTTTAATAATAAAAGTATTATTTTCACCTGGGATTCTGAAATTTAGGGGGAATCCCCACTGGATTAGCAGTTAAAAATATCAGGATCCTTAGCAACCTCACAGTACAACAATCTCACCTTCAGCTTTAATAATTAAAAACAGCACAGTTACTGAAAAACTACCGTGGGCTGCTTAGTTTAATTCTGTCTTGGCATGGTATCTTTTGGATCAGGAGACAGAACTGAAGTCTTGGGTTTACATCTACTCAGCATATATTAGGACTCATACTTTATTCTATCTCTATTCAGAAAATACACCACTTATATAAAAGCAGTGTAACGCATTTGTCCAATTTATATGAATTTCAAATGGATTCTGAGTCTATTACTATCTGTGTTGTCTGAATTGTGCATAAATAGAAAAAATGTGAAATGGACATTTTTTTCATATGTGGAACATTTTTTCCATTTGTGTTTTGACAATGAAATGCTCTTCTTTGGGTACCTTATTTTGGAGGACACAAGTAATCTTTGATTACAATACAGATGAAGGATCACATTTAAAATGTTCCCTTTTAAAAATTTCAATGTATTTATAAGGAACCATCAGCTATTACCAGAAGCCTCTGAACCCCTGCAAAACAGTCTAATACATGAAAGTCAACATTTAATGTGCTATAGCCTCATGTTTCCGTGCAGTAGCTCCAAGGAAATCAATTTTTCAGCTTGAGGGTGTTTCGATTTGGCGCAGTTCTGTAACACTCATAAATGTTATCCAGAATGCCTTCAAAAATAACACAATTTAATAATCACAGATGTTCCCACTCTGTCTTCATAGCAGTGTTATAATATCATGACAATGAGATTTATCAGATTTCATGGTACCTACAATATGCACAGAGCTATTTTTGGTAAGGTTTTAATATGACTAAAAGTGAATAAACTCAATTGGAAACTTTTAGAATACTTTGCATGAAAGTTTTGTGATATTTTGAAAAGAAATGCTAAACTCTTCACATAGCTGAGATAGGATAAAATTACAGTCATGTGATAAATGTTGCATTTGTGCTGCAGGATATTGAAATTTTAAAATGTTCCCCGGAATCTGTCTGGGGGATGAAACGATTTAGAGTATGAAGCATCCAGGGCTGTTTCAAATGGTACTGACTGCAATTGTTCTACAAAGACTTTTGCACTTAATATGCTTTCTCCCTCATATCCCATCATACTAGACAGGTAGGTAGACCTTAAAATTTGGGCTTTTAAATTGTCAATTGCCACTGTGTTCCTCTAAAATCAGTGAGTAAATGGCGATGTTACCAAGCGCTGATGCCTCATTCTTTGGATATGAATGGTCCTTTGGAGGCATCCAGATCTCCTAACTGATTGCAAGGAGGGTAATGACATTGCAAGCAAGCTAAGTTCAGAGGCTAAACACAGCTCTGATGAGTCTGTGCCCTACAGTTTAGTAGGGAGAACTTTCCTTGTTCTTTATTCTGCTAAAGCAGCGCTGCAGGCAAGAGAAGGGTTGAGAATCTGTCCCCGGAAGTCCTAAGAATCAGTAAATAAGAGGAAGCTTTGTGTCAAAGTATGAATCAAAAGCTGTACAAGAAAGTATATATGTCATGTTTTAAGCTGTGTTTTGTGAGATAGTCAAGTCAATGATGGTCACAGATTCTGGGACATCAGGATTCTCCCTTAAGTGCCTGCAGGCAGAAGGCGCCTTGAATCTGAGAACAGAAAAGTAATGACTGACAGTAAAAAAAATATCCCAGAACAGAGGCATTTACCATAAGACACTCTAGCTCTTTGTCTACAGGTCTGTGCTTTAACTACATATTGAATAAGCAAGGTCAGTCTACATTGTCTGTATCCTCCACTTGTTCTTGTTACAGAAATTGATCCCTCTAACCTTCATTCCACTTAAATGAAAGCCTTCTATATGTTTTTTATTATTATTATTATTTTGTAAGCTTTAAAGAGCCCCAGTTCTGTGCTTGTATAAACTGCAGTTAGAAAATTGGAATGCAGATGATAAAAGCAAAAAGCCATGCACAATGTAACATTAATTGCCATTGAAACAATATGTCTGTAAGACTGCATTCCAGGGAAAGCATTTCAGAGAATGTGGCATGGTGCATTGAAAAGGCTGCAAACATGAAATTACAAAGAGAATAAAATAAAGTGAGGTAACTTGTACAAGATTTTTTGTTAACTCCTCTGTTTTGTTCAGAATTTTGAAAACGTTATTAGCTGTATAAAATTATTGTTATTCCAAAGATCACAGGTCGCCATTTTTACCCAGCCTACTCTATATATTGCCTTTGACAAGGAATGGAACATTTACTATATCGTGTATTTGCCTTATACTTATAGCTAAATTACCTGTAGAGAATTCTCTTTTTTGAGTAGCATGAGAAAACAGAACATATTGTACAACATTAAGCGTAGATTCAGTGATTTTGTCACTCATGAATTATATAAAAGCTAAGAATATGCAAAAATAATTTTAAGTGTGGATAAATGTTTGATTCACTCAGTCTAAACAGCAGTGCAGAGAGAGCTCATAGGCTTCAGGGCCCAGGTGTACAATCCCAGCTATGTTTTAATTGTAAAGGTGCACCAGACATAGTTATAGGTCATTCCTCACCTACCACACCAGGGGTTTTCTTCAGCAGGGAAAGTAGACATGTAGACCAGCAAGCAGTCATGGCACTCTCCAGCAAGTCTACTTGTCTGTATTATTGGGATAATGGTGCTGGGATTTACTAGAAAGCACCTGACTAGCAGTATAGAGTCACAGCCAAACAATTCAGGACTCCTGAAAGCAAGCATGGGGCCCTTTCCTCAAAAAGTAATTTTCAAAGTAGTATTAAAAATATTTTTTACAATATTTTTAAAATGAAACTTCTTTTCTGTATCTCCCACTTGCACATTTGTCTTACCCTCAAATATTGGAGGTTTTTTTTCACATTGGTAAAATGTGGAATTTAGTACCTTTTCATCAAAGCTGTTGACTGCTTTGCCTGACTAAACTAACCCAAAGGCCTTTCTCTGGAGAACATTTGCAAATGCTCTATAGTGACAAACACTTATTTTGTTTGTACTGTCTCTACCTGTGGAATTTAGTAACTCTACCACTTGGACAGAGGTTCTTGTAAATAACAATTTCACCCTTGAAATTGTATTGCTTGTCCAAAGCGTAACTTAAGATGAAATCCTTTGGGCACTATTATTTCTTTGAAGCCACATTTTTTATTGCCTTCTAGAAGCAGGTTAGGTATACTGTGTATCCTGTGTACACCTCAATGCATCTCTCTTAAATATCTGTAGCATAATGCCTAGTACAGGGAAAGTCCTAATATTTGAGCATTTGGGTGGGAACTGAGCCTTTGTGGTTGTCAATGACCAAGTAACAATTGCTCCCGTGTCCTGTATAGAGCTTTGTTACTTCCTTGTATTTCCGTGATGACCCCTTGGATTAAGAGCCTCTAGTCTGAAAAGACTCTCCCAACAGCCACTTAACTGGGGTGTGAGGACTCTACTTAATAAACCCAACTGGCAACTGGTATATACTTCTTTTTTTTTTTTTTTTTTTTTTTTTTTTTTTTTTCCCCAAGTGATCCTGCAAACTGGTAGAATTGCTCATACAGAAAAGTAAGTAGACTGCACACTATTTGAGAAGTGGTATTAGAGTAAGACTGATTCCTAACAGAGAACAACTATTAAACACGAGGTAAGTGCTATTTTGATGGCATAGTGAGACTTCACTGGCGCATGACTGCCTCTGTGTTCTTTCACTGGCCTTATGTTTTGGGTCANTGAGGAAGAGGAGGTTGAGGGGAGACCTCATCACTCTCTACAACTGCTTGAAAGGGCACTGTAGAGAGATTGGTGCTGGTCTCTTCTCACAGGCAATGAGCGACAGGACAAGAGGGAATGGCTGCAAGCTGCAGCAGGGTAGGTTTAGGCTAGACATTAGGAAAAAAAATTTTCACGGAGAGAGTGGTCAGTCAGTGGAATCAGCTGCCCAGGGAGGTGGTGGAGTCACCCTCCCTGACTGTGTTTAAGAGCAGATTAGATGTGGTGTTGAGGGATCTAGTGTAGGGGAGAACTTTGCAGAGTAGGGCTGATGGTTGGACTTGATGATCCCAGGGGTCTCTTCCAACCTAAATGATTCTATGATTCTATGAAAAGTGTCTCCTCTAGCAGGTACAAATACCTGATTTGATGTCATATTTAGCTAATAGAGCAGAATACTTTGCTAAAGTGAGGAAAGTAAACTGTTGCCTCTCTGTAGCAACTGGAGATCGGGAAACATGACATATTGTCAGCTATTAAAGGAAATTCTCCCTCAGTGCAGCTGCTACAGGGTTTTCTACAGAAGTAAATACTATCAGATCTGCTAATGTCACCATCACTGGGATACCTAAACTGCCTCTGCTTATAAGGTTGGATTCAAAGAATGCTAAAATAATGGGAAAACCTTGCTCAGAAATCCCTGGCAAGTGGTTATAAAATATCAAAATCCTCACCTCAGATTTATTTGCACTGGAGGAGCACTCAGCAGACAAAATTGTGGTCTTCACAAATTAAATGCCTGGTCCTTGAGGAGGAGAGCAGGGAAAATTTTGCTGCTACACTCTGTGACAGGCTTCATTTAGCCCTTCTACAGAAATGGTATTTGACCTAAATACAGAAAAAACATTATGTATAAGGTCCAGAGGTCTCATTAAATCATAACACAAACTGCTCAAGTTCAGTGATGATCATCAGGGTCCCCTTTGCTATTGGTCATTTCACCACTCTGCATTGCCTATTAATCTTTCTAATTGCGCACACAACTGTGGACTACACACTGCATACACTTAATCTCAATTACTAATACAGTGAAACAAAGCAGCTGTTATAGGCTGCACAACAGTTTACAAAAAGGAAACAAAACCAAGAAAATTAAAAGTAACGAGATGCTAATTAACGAGTGTTGCAATTTTACTGGGAGAAAGAGGCAGATGCCCTTCATTCTCTAGATAGATGGCAGAGGGACCAAACAAGTGAATATGTTTTTAAGTCATTAAAACAACCCCAAAACCAACTAGTCCTTTTTTTTGTTTTGTTTTGGGTTTGTTTTTTTGTTTTGTTTTGTTTTGTTTTGTTAGTGTTGGAGCATTAGTTAAATTTTGTCAGAAATGTCTTACTGTGCACTGGTGACATCACAACTGGAATACGGCATCTAGTTCTGTGCTCCCCAGTTCAAGAGAGACAGGGAACTACTGGAGAGAGTCTAGCATAGGACAACAAAGATGATTAAGGGATTGGAGCAACCTCCTTATGAGGAAAGGCTGAGAGAGATGGGACTCTTTAGCCTGGAGAAGAGAAGGCTGAGGGGAGACCTTATCAATGTTTACAAGTACCTAAATGAAGGAAGATGGAGATGGACTCCAGTGACAGGATGAGGGGCAATGGGTACAAGCTGGAACATGGGAAGTTCCATTCAATATCAGGAAAAACATCTTTTTGGTGAGGGTGCCGGAGCACTGGAACAGGCTGCCCAGGGAGGTCTTGGACTCTCCTTCTCTGGAGATTTTCAAGACCTGACTGGATGCAATCCTAAGTAATGTGCTCTGGGCAATCCTGCCTTAGCAGGACTAGATGGACTCTGGAGGCCCCTTGCAACTCTGAAAATTCCATGAGTGAGTTCACAGTGCTGAGGTGTTTTAGGAGAGGAACGTTCCAACCTGTAAATTCAATCCATGTTCAACCATATTTAACTTCTGAATGAACAGCTCTGAATGGCTCTTCTGTAAAGAGATTTCATCTATGCTGTTTGGCTTAGAGACAGAGAGTAGCTTTGGTGCTACCAATGATACTAATAATTCGACAAAAGAAAGTTTGCTTCAGCTAGCTCCCACTTTATTTATAGAGATAGACAGTTCTTCTACATGATATCAACACCTTCTTTATGTAAAGTCAATGACTAAGTCGTGTGAGTGAGCACAGAAAAATGATCAATCTATTGTTGATAGTGTCACCTTTTTGGAGAGGATCCAAGGTGACAAGTTCCATTCTATAGAATATTATATTAAATAATGGTGGACCACTTTTATTCACAGATGCTAGCATAGCCTCACTATCTGTACAAGAATAGAGCAGCAATTTTCATTTTGCTTATCTCTACTTTAAATACAACATATTGCATGGGACCCATTCTTTCCTGTCATTTTAACTTTTTTCCAGTCTTCTCTGTTTCTCATTCTACACCAGACATCAACTTGAATGATATAAGCCATCTGTAGTTTATAAAACACCTTTAAGCTATTGTTTTAAAGTTTTATACCTTTTAATGTTTTCCTATTTATTTCCTGCTGATATCAACACATATGCTGCCAAAAGCAATCTTTAGTGGATACTAACATATTCATATTGAACATTTGATCCAGAAATTTTGCAGATAATAAGCAGAAGGAACATCTGTGAGAAGCAGATAATTTTTAATATTTATGGATAGCTCATTTCCATGTTGTAATCCTTAAGATGGGATCGGCTCTGTAAGGCTCTGTACAATGCAAGTCATTTTTCTATATTCCCATCATGGTTAGGTGATGAAGGGAGTACTGCTTCTGAAGAAGGAAAACCAACAAGTTTATTAATTAATGTTGGAGAAAAGGTCCCAACATTACTTGAATGAAATAAAGAATAACTGCACAAAGAGGATGCTCTTACATGTTTTAATACTCTCAGGATTCTCTTTCAAACAGGACATTGTAACCTGGAGACATAAGTATATTTAAGAACTAAGGTGTGATGCAGCAATAATTAACTCTTTTTCAACTTCCAAATCAACACAGTTTTTATTATATAAACTCTAAAGAGCAGCAGTATACTCAAAGTATTATCTCAGCATTATTAATGATTTGCAAATCTGATTTCTCCATTGGCAATGAAGTCAGTCAGTTTAGCCCTTCCTCTGCCAACGGCCTCAAATTCCATACTATTATTTCACTTGGTATAGAAAACTCACCCACCTGACACTTTTATATTGAAAAATCAGTTTTCTGATAAAAAGAAGTGAGATCAGATTCTCTTATTTGTTTGTTGCACCTAGACATTCTGGATGGATTTCTGCACTTAGGCCATGGCCATGATCTTTAGCCAGCCGCTTTGCCAGAATAAACCTAGAATTAGTATTCAAAGCCATTCAGGGGCCTGTTTTAGCATGGATGAAAAAAAGTCACACATGGAGCTTGAAATTAGACTACATTTCATCTTTGTCTACTAACTGGGATGGAGAGGTGGTCAATTGTTTTCTCTAAACAGTTTTTTAACAGATTTTTCAGTGAAATCAACACATCCGTGAATGAAATTGAGTATGCCTAAAATTCCTGTAGACAAAAGTGAAGCCAGCTGTCTTCTACACCAGAGCAATCTCCATTTAACAGTGAAAATTACTTCACAAACTCAGGGCTTCTCATTTCCCTTTACTGTGCCCAAGTCTTTTATCTTCTTTAAAATGGTGCTATTTACAATAGTTTTCAGCCTGAAAGTTGTAATAAAACATATAGCATATAGATATTAACTAGATATTAAACAAGCATAAAAAACCAACCCCCCCAATCAGTAAGTTATGGTATAAACTTTATACATTTGTGTTGATAACTGTGAAAGCTCACTGATCCTTGCGAAACCATCCTATGGTGAAATACATGTATTGCTTCATAGACAGATACCGACTTTTCTGCAGACCAAATGGATGGAGTTTATATTTCAGTGCTTGTGGAAGGGAAGAGGCTGCAGTAGAAAAAGGGGGAAACTCCAGCTTGTACAAATGGGCTCATTGGCCAAATATCTCCTTCAAGTGGTGTTTGGAAATGACTGCAACTTGGAAACACTATAAACACAATTAGAACACAGCAGTGAGGATCCAAACTGGAGCAAAGAAAGGCTGAGATGCAGTAGAAAGTTTCTATCACCATTTCACGTTCGCTTCTCACACTCTTAACAGCTGCCCTGTCACTCACATGAAGTCTGAGTGGATTAGAAGGATTATCAAAGGCATGACTTCTATTCTGCTTCAAAGCTAATCAAAATTGGGTACACATGCAGTTACCCAATGCCAGCATCAATCAGAGTGTGACTGACACTGACACTCCCTGAACCAACTCCAGGATGTTGCCCTATTGAGTACAGAACTATGCATCGCAAAAATCCCCACTCCTATGAGACTCACCTGGATGTAAAAATCTCTAGCAACTCAAATTCAGATCAGGTTTTTAAAATATATGACCAAAGCCAGGTTCAATCTTCAGCAAGAACTTCACATACTGAAATATGCCATTCTCAGCATACAGCTGAGATATCCCAGGGATACCATCTTTTTAAACACCAACCTAACTGGATATTGCTTATCTTAGGAGATCAAATGAAGCTCTGCTCCTGGTGGCAAATCTCCAAGTAAACATGTGGTACACAAAGGAGAAAAACAAAGGCACCAGACCTTAAATTCAGAATGCTGCAGAATACTCAGAGCCTGGTACATACATATGAATGTGTTTAGAATGCGTTTCAGCCTTGGCTTCATTTCAGGTTTGTTCAGAATTTCTTCCAAAGTTTCAATTCAGTATCAGTATCAGCAGCTCCTCTCTACATCTCCCTTTCACAAATATCTCAAAAGACAGACCGAGTCTTTAGAAATGTATTCTGACCCTAACCATTAGCAGGAAACAGAAAGGAGTACATCCATTTAAACAGTGACAATGAAAGATGCAATTAACATTAAAGGAAAGAGGCAACAAAACAGCTTACATTAAAGGACAAAATCCCTATGACATCTACAGAAAGCCCACAGTAAAAGTTAAATGCCCACACATTGATAAAAATAATGAAGTCTATAAAATACTGTTTATAGCATTGAGTAATATAAAGAAAATCAGATATATAAGAAATATTATAATCAAATATTGAAGCCAATCAACATGTGGCTGACATTAAAGATTCAGGTGGTTGGAAAAGTTAGCTGAACTGAAAATTGCAATGAAAATCCAGGAATCATTAACCATTATCAGAACCAATGAAACATGAAATCTACTGAGAAATGCAGAAGGAAAATGCATCAAACCAAGCAGGTTTCTAAAGCGTTTACAAATGTCAGCTGCTTAGTGTTGCTGCATTTGTCACTAGTACAGTTGTCTTGGCAAGAGAGAGGATTATGTTTGTTTCCTTTGCTATAGAATTTAAAGTTATTACTGGAAAAGTTTCCCTAGATAAATGCTTACCCCGGTTTCTGTCTTCAATATGTAATTAGGGGTCATCATAGATAATGATACCATTTGTGCAGTTCTGTCACATAAACAGCAAATGTGATCCAATAAGACATAGAGAGGAGAAGAGAGGGTAAAAAGAGAGCAATTTTATTTCCTTTGTCAAATAAGGTACTTGAACTGGCTGTCCTAAGATCACAGCAAAAATCTAGTTCACAGGGCAGGTGGAAATCCTAGAAAGAATTTAAAAAAGAGTTAACAAAGTGATCCTGATACTAGAAAATGAACTTCGCTATGTATGACTATGAAGTCTGATGTATTCAGTTGGTTAAATTAAAAATAAAAAAAAAAAGAAAAGGCAATGTGATCACTGTTTATAGGTAGCCACAGAAAGAAAAGATTTCCAGAAATAGAGAGCTTTCTGTCTTTGAGGATAAAGATATAACAAAATCCAGGGATTAGAAATTGAAAATGGACCTTCGTTTTTTGTTTTCCCTTCCTCAACACCATAAGCAAGATTATTTTCTAGGATCATCTAGGCATTTCGTCTAATTAATTTCCTACCATTGCAAGGGCATTAGGGATTATTTCCAGTCTTTGCCTATAGCATAGTTAAACCTCATGAGGTCTAAAATTCTTTGGTCTAATGAACACCTTTAAGTTTAGAATAAAGCCTTGGTAGAACTTAATGACCTGATATAGATGATCTGAGAGTCCCT
>VZTM01022173.1:1980-12220 GCA_013400555.1 Jacana jacana | reverse complement strand
AAAAATTCTCAGTTTTTTTCTCTACTGTGCAGCCGTGTGTGTTTCTGACAGAATAGGGTAGAGGCTGACTTTCAAAACTGAAAAGAGAACACTTTGGGGTATTATGTACAGCCTTTAAAAATCACACTACCCACTCCTCAGACAATCATCCAGTCTGATATTTTCTAATTGTAAGTATTTTACTGAAATACAAAAAACAATTGAATAAGTTAAATGTAAATTTAGACTGGACTTGCAAATAATCTGCAAGAATGCTGCTTATCTCATTAGCGCACAGATAATTTCATTCTTATTCACTTCTGATTCTAAATATTAGCCCAGAAATTTCATAAAATATTAAAATATTTAGTATAGTTACAGATTCAAATCACTTTGTAACAATTTGCTTTATGAGCCTCATATAAGCATTCCAATTTAAATTTGGAATATATTTTCCATTCATATTTTCAATTTATGTTTAGGAGAATGAAGCACACATGTAAAATTCAGAAAATTTTATACCCAAAATTATACAGATGCTCTTTTGCTCTCTTCTACTTTTCAGTGTTTGAAGTGTCAAGTACTTTGGTTTACTCTTCTTCTACAAAAATAAGTATACATAGAGTAGATCAATAATATATCACAGGAAAGAGAAGCGACTTTTTCATCTTATCTTTACGTAAAATATATGTAATATAAGCTAGTGAAATTGTACCTAAATTCAGACTCGTATGTTGTAATAACAATTTGAATTCCAGTCTTGTTTAACATCTTTACTGTTGATCTGGATGAGGGGATTGAGTGCACCCTCAGTAAGTTTGCAGATGACACCAAACTAGGTGGGAGTGTTAATCTGCTTGAGGGGAGGGAGGCTCTACAGAGGGACCTGGACAGGTTGGATTGATAGGCCGAGGCCAATTGTATGAGATTCAATAAGGCCAAATGCCGAGTCCTGAATTTCAGTCACAACAACTCCATGCAACACTACAGGCTTGGAGAATAGTGGCTGGAAAGTTGCCCAGCAGAAAAGAACCTAGGGGTACTTGTGGACAGACGATTTTATGTGAGAAGAAAGCCAACAGCATCCTCATTTGTATCAGGAATAGCGTGGCCAGCAGGAGTAGGGAAGTGATGGTGCCTCTGTACTCAGCACAGGTGAGGTCTCATCTTGAGTACTATGTTCANCTCTAGTGGCTGAGATTGTAGGGAGTGGGTTTTCGTTTTGTATATGGTTGGACTTGGTGATCTCAGAGATCCTTTCCAACTGTCACAATTCTGTGATTCCATGAATAGAAGGAGGCCAAGTGACTGATCTTTGAGTTTTCACTCTGGCTAGAGCACATGATCCATACAGATTCTGATTGACAACAAATTCAAAATTCTTTTTAAAATATTTTCTCAAGGTGATGAGTCAAATAGAGCTTCAGCATATCACTGCTATCCCTCATCTTGTTTAAGCTGTTAAAGATTTTTGCAGAGCTGACTAAAAGAAAGGCCACTGTCTCCATAATGCTTCTTTGAAGTGAGTAACTATTGCTCATGTATTTCTGTAGCTGGGCGGAGTGATCTGACATAGCGCAGATTCACTCAGCATCCAGTCTTTCCCAGAAAGGTTGGCTTGCACTTCTCACTGTCGGATAAGATGAAAAGGGAAGATATTCAGTGTCAGACACAGCATACTTACAGCATTAATAGTTACAATTTTGTACTTTTATTTCAGACATTTATCAAAATAAAGCAAGAACATCACCCTTTGCCATACATTGGCTGAAAATAAAACTGTTTATAAAGACATTCAGGAGCCATAGAAGTTTTCCTAGAAAATTACCAAGATCCTAGTTTCCATGCTGCAGAAGACACTAGGCAGATGAGTGGTGTCTCCACAAAACACAAGGAACATGTCCAGTATACAGGGATGCCTAGCTCTCCCATTCTTCCTCCAAATATAGAAAACATTCATTAGAGAGAAGACTTAGATTAACACCTGTCAGTCAGCCCATGAAGGGCAGCAGTTGATGTCTTTGAAGCAGAAAGTTGAGCTGCCTCTTTTGTATTGGATAAGTACTTGGAAATTATTTGCTGAGCTGAGCTGTCTATCAGCTGATCAACTAATTAAGCAATAAATCCCAGCTCTTTTAAGTGAATGATGCAAGTGTGTCAGCTGTGGAGCAGCTTGGGTGGTCTGAAGACAGTAGCAGCTGTGTGAGACACGGGCAGAAACACAGCACTCATGTAAATAGGTGACCCAGTAAAACACTGGCACGCATAGCATAATTAAAGGGGTTCAGGAAGCACTGGAGTGTTAAGATACAGTATATGGGGAAATAATAGCTATTTATACTGCCTCAGTGGGACAGAGACTGGGAAGGAGGTTTTCTTCTCATTTCAACACTCCAAATAGACATACAATCTAATGGCCATCTAGTAAACACTGCCACACCTAACACTCATCTGATATAGTTCTGATACAACCTGAAATAAAGTATCTCCTCAGCCAATACAGTAATAACAGTGTGCTAGATTCTCCCACTTCCAGCAGGAATGTAAAATGTTGTGGTTCCCTCCTGCCTAAATGCCCCATCCTAAACATCATGTTCTGTAGGAGAAAGCTGGCCTCCTCTGAAAATGCTGTGCCATCTCCCTTAGTGGCTATTAGAAGTGTATTAATAATGTTTGGGCAGCAGCTCTTAAGAGTCTGGAGGAGTTATTAATGGCTCTCTCTACTCACATGTTGCATATGGCAGTACAAGCTTGCTGCACTTAATCACACACTTTGTTATCTTCTTAACCCTCTTTTTCATGCTGTGAATAGGGCACTGGGAGTATATTTGTAACTAAGGAAACTTTCCTTCCTTTCTCTGGACTAAGTAAAGTCACCTCTTGTATTGAATCTGTGGTACTCTTGGTGCTGCTTAGATAAAGAACAAAAAGCATGATTGTAAGAGAGATCCTCCCTTTAATTATTTCGCCAGTGGCAGAATTCCTGACTGAAATATAGAGAGAACTACTCACAGTATGAGAGACATTGGATTTCCTTTCTTTGAATTCCAAGGGACTTAATAACCACTTCTCCTTCTCTCTTTTCTCCCCTTCTGCCTAGAATTCTCCCCAGCCAAGGACTCCATTGATCTCCTTCATGAATTCTTCAATAGAAGAGTACCACACAGAGCCACATTAAGGGTGAGGTGAAACACTGTCAAAAAACTGTACTCAACCCCTCTGGCTCTAGAGGCTGCAGGTTGCTTCAGCAGCAAGTGTAAGTTACCAGTGGATGTGAGGTAGAGGCGGCGGGTGGCGGGGTAGCAGAGGTGGAGCGCGAGTGTGAATCATAAACAAGAAACCCAAGTACCTAAAAACATCTCATTACAGTTCTAGGTACAGATTCAAGATTTCCATTTTTTTCTAACTACTGTTTCCCAGACCTTAAATAAATGAATTGTGTACATATTATTATGAAGTATTAAAATTTACACATATATGCCATTGTATGTATAAGTAGATCTATTTGTTCTTTTTAATTATTCTTGCAGTTTCCTTTTTTTCCTTTTGTTTTTCTCTCAACTGAGGTGGAGGCAGAAGAACTAGGGAAGACTATTTTTTTAAACAAATAAATAAATGAAGTGGTACTTTATGCTCTATTAGGTCTGTTATAATGAGGCGTTCCAAATATTCCAGGAGTTTACAAGTTACTGAAAACATGTAAACACTAGCTGGTAAAAGTTTGTATTCAGTTTGGAGCAGAAAATTCTAGATTTGGGTAAGGAAATGGTTTTCCTTTCCTAGGAAAATTCAAAACTTAGCAGGGGTGGAAGTGTGTTTGCTTTCAGTTCAATGTTTTGATGAACTCAAGACCCATCAATTTGAATTTATTTTTTTTTTAAGGTTATTTATTATATATGGAAATAATTAAAAGAAAACATTGTAATCCCCAAAGACCCCATTGTTTGTGTTACTTAGAGTCAAATCTTAACTCTGTAAATTGGAAAACAGAATTAACCTGAACCATCTATTTCAAAAACAAACAAACAAATAAATAAATAATTTTTTAAAAGCCTTAAATTCTGCTCTACTTAAAGGGGAAAAGGGCAGCACTTCCAAAATGTAACTTGGTGGAGTATGCCACCACCTTGCTGAATGCTTTCTTAACAACAGTGTTTGTTTAATTGATTGGTTTATTGTTTTTAACAAAACTGCTATGTTGACATGAAAAGTTACTGCTATAATAGTCATTTCTGGAAGGAAACAAAAAAAAAAAAGGATTTCCTATTGCCTTGGGTCTAGATGAATGTGAATCAAATGAAATTTGAATGAGTCCTTGAATTTGGGAGTGTTTAACTGAACCTCTGAGCCTTTTGAGACATGCTTATCGGTAAGTACTAGACTGTCATTAGTTAAAATGAAAATAAAACAATAAATTATTAAGAGAAACACAACTGTATTCCTTTTTTGGTTTCTCATAGGGTATATTTTCCTTAAACTAATAGTGCTTTTATCTGTGCCTGCATTAATTTTTCTAACAAATGAGAACACTTTCCAGAAAATGTAAATTAAAACCAGCAACATCTTAAAGAATCCCCTAAAGATATACATTTAAAGCACAGTTTGATATAATCAATACCAAAAATAAAACTCATACTAACACTGACATTTTATATTTCAATTTCTAACCACATTGCCCTTTCTTGCTTAAGCTTTTTAGCTTCCATTCTTTGTTATATGTAAATACATATGAATGGAATGAACGCTAACATGATGACAAAACAGCTTCTATTGGTATGAGCACAGCGTGCAAAAACTTTCAGATCTGATCACTAGGTTAGTCTTCTAAATTCAAGATGAGTTCCTTGAAGTGTTATACACCTGCAATTCTCCACTGGCCTCATTTTTAGAGTTTAGAACACTTTTATTGACATGGTTAAATATAGGTTTAGAAACAAGATTTTAAAATACTACTGTTCTGCTCTTTCCTGCTTTCTTCCTTCCCTCATTTTCTTACTTCCTTCTGCACAGACACACACACATATACTTGTTCATGTGTGAATAAAAGATTTTAAAAGCTAAGTAACAGTTCCAGTGTGACACAGTATATTTTCCAATACTGTGAATTACATCTAAGATAGGTAGACCTAGATATCACTAGAATGAAATTCAAATTGGCAAAATGTAGAATAAATATTACACTAGATGGACAACAGAATAAAGTTTAATTAACATGGATATTAATTTCTAGCACTCCAGTTCTTGTCTTATCTATCTACCCTACTTAATGAATTATGGAGGCTTTAACAATGTCAGTCTGTTCATTCGCCGAATGTGGTAGAGGAAGCCACAGATAAGCAGCAAAAGAGAATTTCTTGATAAAATAAAGCAGTCTTTCCACTGCAGTTTACAAGGCAGAGCCTGCAGACTTCCTTTACGCCTGCTGTCTGTACAACAATTAACAACACCCTAGTATAAAAACCAGTATGAAAGTCTAGTTTCTTTTCAGTAGGGATGTTAAAGTATATTATTCATAGATGGTAGATAAGAATAGTTATATGGATAAGAGAAGCAAAAGGTTTGGTTTATGGATTAAAGCCACAAGAAAAAAATGTGCCTTGGACATAATATGAAACCAAAACTTGCTTATGTTCACCTTCCCTTTACTGAAAGGAAGCCTTTCAGAAAAGTTCAAGCATTTTCTGCTGAACACTCACCTAATTTAATTCAGTAGAAAAACTCCAATTAACCTCAGGGCAACCTGATCTGACCTCTTGGCTGGCCACTATGCTGAGCTTGTTTGTTTATTAATCTGGCGGATTTAAGATATTTCTGAATCTAATATATGAAGATAATTGTAATAGTTACTTATATTAGAGGAAGACAATTATACTTTATTTGATGGATGTTACCATCCTTTCAAGCATTATTAAAGGAAGATTAAGCTGCTTCCTGTACAGCTATTTGCATGGCTACCTGAGCATGGTACTTCTATTGTGTGCATATCACACTTCTTAAGCCATTCATCACTTTTCCTGAGTACAAATTCATTTAAAATGCACCTATCGGTATCAATAAATGAAAGGAAGCAGATGTTTGATGTGTCTCTCATTGCACTGACAGGCGCGACACACAAATCTAAGACCCCTACTGCTTTCTTCAGGAACCCAGCTTTTGGGTGTCCATAAACATGGTTTGATGGAAGGCCATACAAAAGAGCGGCATGGCCTTTGGCCTTTTTATGACATGGTGGGTTTTGGAAGGCTTTGTCTGAGATAAGCCATTGTGCGACAGCCTCTTGAGTTAACTGGCACAAGCCTAATTTCCCTGACATCAATACGGGCTTCGGATAAATCTCTCCCAGTTAAGTTAAATGAAATAGAGTATTATTAAGAAGAAGGTTTGGGGATGGTTGATTTAGGGTTTTTTGTTGTTATTTTTGTTTACTTCTTTTTTATAGAGTCATCAAAACAAGGCATCTCATATAGGTTGTACCATTAGTTAGAGACTTATTAGAAATAGCTTTGGAAATGCTTTCTATAGACAGATGTACTTAGCAAGACTTGTTTTAAAATAATAACTCCTAGGCATATATTTTGAAAGTATATTTTCCTAATGTAATATGTTCCTAAATACTGCCTCCATAATATTTCCTGAGTTGTAGTAGCATGCTCCTTTTTTAATCTTTCTCTCCCCTACTTAGAAAATGAATGCAGCCATGCTGTGTCAGGCCAAGGATCATCTAACTCGGTATACTTCCTCTAACAGTGGCCATAAGCAAATACCTAAGGAGAAATATAAATACACTAACTATACATGATACTTCCAGAATTCTCTCAGCCTCCAAATGTTTTCAGTTCAGTAGATTTGCTGAACCGCCTCTGGTTTCTGTATAATTAGTAACTTTAAATGGCATTAACTTCCACATATTTGTTTCATCTCAAGATTATATAAACTTTTATTTTCAAGGACACTACCTGACAACAAATTTCACAACTCTCCTATTTTTAACTTTTTGAATCCAGGTACTACTAGCTTCATCAAAACTTGATTCTTCTTTTTTTTTGAAGAGGGAAAGGATTAACTTAATATACTTTCTCCTTAGCATTCATGATTATGTAGATTTCTTTCACGTTTCCCTAAGTCACTTATTTTCTGGGCTTGATAACTACTAGTTTGTTTACTCATTTCTTATAGGAAATCTAGTCTATATGCTAGCTAACTTTTTGTCCTCTTTTAAAATTTCCCTCCAACTCTTTCCTTTAAGTCTTCCTGTTCAACTCCTGTCTTGCTACAGTGACTCATGTATCCATAATACTTCTTATTACACTTTCACCTCATATCTTTTCAGCTACCATTCTAAATTAAGGATACATTTTCTTGCTCTAGTTTTTGTTCACCCCTTTCTTTTCACAAGGACTCCCACTTTTCAGATTTTCTCCCATTGCACTGCTGGAACACCCCTTCATCACATACTCATCTCGCACTCCTACAAGCTGCCAGTACATTTCTTCCTACCTGCTGCTTCTAGCATTTCTCTACTGTCCAGGGAAGGAGGGATAGGAAAATGAAATTTCTGTGAAACTCAGAAACTTCTTGATTGGAACCATAGGAACTGCAGCAACTGATACTTCTTCTCCTTGCCATACACTTGAAAAGAGTGCTGCACGCATGAAAGCATAAGTGAAGTTAATTTCATCAGACACTGGACACCTATGCAGACATCTACGCAGACATCTACTATGCTGAAATAGTTTTCCGGACTGGTTCTTTATAATCACTGGAGAAAAAAATATAGATGATCTACTTAAACACCTCTCATACAGATGGTTGTCTGTAAGATGTAACCTAAAGCATGTACAAGGAAGGAGATCATAATTTTCCCAAGTTTCTCTATCACATCATCAAAATTTACAGCTACGTCAACAGGCAAAATTATAAGTTTTTCTTACCTTGCTCTGGTAGATTTCTGTATGTAGAAAATAACTTGCGGTTCATTTTCTGTGTCTCCTTGCTTGTCAGGCCTGACTGCACAAACGCTACACCAAGAGTCTAGTCTATGATGTGAGATCTCCAACTTCTTGTATGATTGCCTTGGTATCTATTAGCTATTGTTATTAGAAACAGCAGAAGCAACAAAAAAACCTATGAGGTTTTCCAGCTGAAGAAGTAGGGAAACTGGGCACAGGTTATCAACACTATTTATCACAGAAGTGAAATCTGCTTTGTTTCCCAGTGACCGCTTTTCTCTTCCCTTCCACCTCTCTAATCAGTAGTTAATCACCACTGAAATTCTCAAAGCTATTTATTTTCTGGATGGCACACAGGAAAATATTAAGGCTTTTCCAAAGAATTATACTGAAATTTTGGTTTACATTTTTCTTTGCACATTATACTATCAGAAGAGTAATTTTGGGCTTTCAGAATGCAGAATCTTTTAAGCAGGTAGTAGAAGTAGGTAGAATAAGACAGGTAATTCTCTAGATGGGCTGAAATGACACTTTCCCTCCTATAACATTAACATAATTAGTGGGTAATTGTAATATTTCTTTCTAGTGGAGCAAATGAAGCAATGGTTCAAGTAGAACAGAGAAAGTGATTCTGCAGCTCAAATGATGCTGCTTTGTAGTTTAGGACTAAAAATTCATCAGCCATTCTTCCTAAAATGTTATTGTTTCATTAGCAGAAAAATCTCAAAATGTACAAGTAATGTTTGCCTTTTGAAATATGCATGCTCAAAAACAATTGCAATTAACTGGAACATGTAATCTGTCCAGTTTCATGGCTAGTGCTGAATATCTAGTAAATATTATGCATATTTACAAATAATTCAGCAGATATATTAGCTTTAGGAATTTAAATTCTTTTTTTTGGATGACAGTGCCAGTCTTAATGGAACTAAGGCAGCCATGGGGGTCTTCCTAAGGAAGGGGGTTTGTGTGCCCAAACCTTTTCTGTATTTTCCAACATTATCAGTTGATCTATTAAAAGATAATGTCTTTCCCCTAAAACCTTCTTTATGGCTGTTCATAATATGCTGATTTCAGAAAAATAATTTAGCTCACACTAACATACTATGAAGAGGGGACATGATCCACCTGAGAGAAGGGTACATTTCTAAGATATAAAACTAGGATCTTTTCCTTCAGTTATAGATGTTAAAAATTCCGCAGTAGTTCTTTTCCAGAACTTAAAAGCAGTCCTGGTAACTGTCATATTGAACATATTCTGCCTCACCAAACTCCAACCTCTTAAAAAGCAGTGGCTAGATTTTGGAAGCCTACACAGCTATGAATTTCTTCTACTCAGCAGTCGCTAACAGCTTCAATGCGATGCTGGGGGGAAAGCTGTATCTTTTTCCTGTGCTCACATCAAGTTACAACCGATATACTACTCTGTGCGTGGGAATGAAGGTGGAAAGAAAGAAAACAATAATGCCGGTGAAGAGATAAGGGGGAAAACCCCTTCTGAGAAGCATGCCATGACAAACAAATGGAGGCAGGTGGTGGAAAAAAAGTAATCAAAAGGCATGCAACTTGCATTGTTAGGTGGAGCCACATTTCAGAAAATCCCAAAGCTGTAACTGTTTTCTCACCTAATAAAATCTCTTTCTGAAAGGCTAAGTAACATATTTTCTCTGGCTCCTCTTTTCTGTCCAAAGATGACCATAAAGCAATAGTTACTAAACAGAAGCTAGGTCAGGTAACAAAAAACTCAGCCCCAAACTAATTGAATGCATATTATCCTAGTTAATCAGAGCTCATTACTACTACAAGTTACATATTCATCTCATTCTCCATACTTCTTTCTCCTTGGATTCATCTGTTATACTACAGGTTTATGTGGATTCTGTGCTCCTCATACAGGAGCTCTGCTTTTTAAAAATCTAAGTCGCTTAAAATAGTTTGATTATGTACACAGTTTTTTTGCAAATGTGTGTCCCTGAACCTATCAATAACACAATATCTATAATGCAAAAGTCTTAGGGGCTTGTAGTATTCAAGCTGGACCGACCCACAGTGCAGATTCATGCATTTAAGTAAATTGTATTGGTACCTTTCATAGTTCAGGGAAAGAAACAGAAGTCTCTAACATACTGACCATTTGACTCATTTAAAAATATATGCAAGGATAACATTATTTGTGCTATAGAAGGAGTTATTACTCTTCATTTACTTAAAGGAAGCCTGGATGATTAACCTTGGACATAGATATCTATAGACATCTAAAACTAGGTGGTCTGAACCCTATGTGTTATGCTTTGCCATATGAGAATACAAAT
>VZTM01022172.1:1116-11964 GCA_013400555.1 Jacana jacana | reverse complement strand
GAAGATTATTTCAAAAAAACTGAAAAAACAGTATTGCTATGGTTGTCTGTATCTCTCGAATCTATAAAGGCTGCTCTAATTGACTTGACTGCAATAGTTCAAGGTTCAGACAAGATGAAGACTTTTAAGAGCAGTATCTGTGAAAGACCTCAGAACTACTTAAAATTGTTTCTGTCTACAGAGGAGGTTTTAAAGTGCAAGACTTTCTACACCTACAAAGGCTGGCACTACCCAGGGGAACAGCCTTTTTACTCAAAGCTTTGGAGAATGGCAAGGAAAAAAACCCTGTCAACCATCAAAAATATATCACAAATCAGTTATATTTCTATTAAAAGTATCGTACATCCAGAGCAGAGAACAGTGACTGTTCATCCTCCTGGCTCTATTCAGAAAATCCGTCATGTGGAACGTGTCAGGGAAACTGGAGATGACGTCACAGAAGAAACTTCCCTGCTTCTGCATGAAACAGGGGAAGCCAAGGGCTCAGGGCCTACTTCAAGTCCTATTCTTTTCATTAGTTGAAAATCATCAGTAAGTTGTATATACTACGACAAAACAGATTTTTATGCTTTATGGACATACTCCTTTAGTCAGGCGATAAAATTTCAGAGTCAAAGGTTTGTAAAGCAACTTCTAAGAGTCAGCAAGCAAAATTTTACTAAAGAGAAATAGTCATTCTTGGGCAGAGAATGTCTATGTATCAAAGTGGTAAAAACTCAAAATGTTTTGGCTTTTTTTGCAGAGTTGTAAACATAAGAGTAGACAGAGGAGTCAGCTTCATCTTTTACCAGACTCCCAACATGTCATTTTCAATGTTACAGGAGTGACTTCACCTCTGGCTCCTCTCTGACTTCTCTGATCCTGGGCTTGTGTTTGTGTGCAATCTTGCTTTTCTTTTATTTTCAGTCAGGAGGCAAGCACTATCTTGTATGTACTAATGCCTGTCATCCTGCAGATCTGACTGGTTTCAGGCACCTGTTTTCCTTTTGATATTGACAAACAACTCCCTTAAAAGAAGATCTCTTTATTTAGCAGTTGGAATAAAGCATGAGAGAAAAGGGGAATTTAGAAACGCTAAGCACATATTTAGTTCAATTTTGGTTAAGGTCCAGCTGGAACCAATCCACTTCATAGGGATATGCAGGAATAACATAGTCATGCTGATAGTCATCAAATGGCTTCTCACAAGTCTCCCCCCACTCCCAAGGACAGGCAACCTCTAACAACTGACACCAACTCTGAAAGAGTAGCTCAGCTCAAATAACCTGACTTACACAAGTGAGTTTAAAAAACAGCGGGGATATTAATGGAAGTACTACTCTGGTGTGGGAATACTCTCATCCATGGAAGGTCAACACAGGTGTTCACATCTATGTGTCTGTTGCCTGGCGAGAAGTGAAGATGCATTTCAAGACCTGAAAGTCATGTCCAGTGCCTTATGTGTAGTATAGAAACAACGTATTAGGGTCAGATCAAAATACAGCATGAAAAATTATTCAAAGGCACACCCACATTTGTCACAGTCACATTCCTATTACGTTCCATAAGAAGAAAACAATATCTGGCAAAAATAAAATAAACAGAGGCACGTGAATGAAAGGGAACTGGCCACAATACTTTCACAGTTATCTGATATTCTACAGTCAGTTAAAATACGTGTTATCATGGAAATGTCTCATAAGGAAATATAATACTAGTTTACTTACAGAAAGTTGCAGGGAGAACAGCTGTAAGGATGTCCTCAGCAGAGATGACACAATGCAATAGTTGTTGAAGATAAATATGTATAGTTTCAAAGTCTGCTTTCTTATTTATCCTGTTCCACAGAAGTCTTTGCTAGTTTTCATCATGAGTACTTTCTCAGTAACATGAAATACAATTACATACCTCAAAATGATGCAGTGAACAAAGTAAGTAGGTCTATTTTCTGTCCAGCTGTTTGAGGAGAATTTTCAAACCTGTCAGCTAATTTGGAGTCTCAGGGGGGTGGAGGGAATTTATGAAGGTGAAGATGAATAACCATCCTCTATGCTATTCCTGACACACTGAAAAAAGTTTGAAACAGTGTTTGCATAGCTGTTGGGATCCTTGGGTTTTGAAGAGCTGCCCAACGTAAGAATTGGTCTGGCATTTTGGAATATATCAAAAAGAATTTTTGTTTTCAGCAGGGCATAAACCTCAAAGCAAGACTCCTATGCACATACACAGATTTTCCCTTCCACTATAAATAGTCTTCAGCACGTAAACTAACGCCCTGCTGATTCAGGCCTGTTGAAGAAATGCAATTTCTATTTAAATCTTGTTAGGGAATTCTAAATGTTTTTTGGTGAAGTGAAAACAAAAATAAAAAGTCCCCACATGGATATTATTTCAGAAAACAAACACATGCCTGAAGGAAAACAATTCTATTCCTCTGGGGAATTTCAAATTCTGGCTGTGAAGTATCCTCTAAGGTAAAGGCTGGTAAGAAATTTACATTTTTAGAATTATTGTCAATTAGTAATCAAGCAGCAACATCATTTATTTCTGAGTATTCAACTAACATGGAAAATCTGAAAGATCAGCAACTGTGCTAAATGATAATTCCTGTAATTTCATGGGGTGTTTATTTTTGCCTTTTTTTTTTTTTTTTTTTACCACCTTGTCTTCTTTGGTACTAACTCCTGCCATTTGTGAAACAAATCCTGTAATCTAGATTCATTTTGGCTTTGTTTGAATTTGTTCTCATCTCTTTTCTCCTTCATGCAATAGGATCAAGTGAATGGATCCCTACCGTTTTGCCATTAGTGACAGTAGTAGATAGAGATAGAAAGAAAGACTAAGATCGGTCAGTTTTGACTTCTCTTCAGTCCTGGCAGATATCATTGTGAACAGAGCTTTCAGGCACTTTTAAGTTTCAAGGAGGTCACTGACTCCTTCAGGCTCCATTTTCATTTCCTGTCTTTTGCAACTGGCTGTTACTCTCCTTTAAATTGCATAAAATTAACTTTATCTTTTCAGTCAAAAGAGAAATGATAATAACAACAACAACTTCTATGGAGAAGATAAGGCAAAGGGGAGACCTTATTAATGCTTTTAAGTATTTGAAGGGTGGGTTAAAGGAAGATAGAGCTGGACTCTTTTCAGTGGTTTCCAGTGACAGGATGAGGGGCAATGGGCACGAACTGGAACACAGGAAGTTCCATTCAACGATGAGGAAAAATTTCTTTACAGTGGGGGTGCCAGAGCACTGGAACAGGCTGCCCGGGGAGGGTGTGGAGTCCCCTTCTCTGGAGATTTTCAAGACCCACCTGGATGCAGTCCCGAGTGATGTGCTCTGGGCAATCCTGCTTTAGCAGGGGAGTTGGACTCTAGATGATCTCTAGAGGTCCCTGCCAAATCTGACAATTTCATGGTTCTGTGAAAACCAACAGCAATGATAATAATGATAACAACAACAACATCAACAACAATGATAATAATGATAACAACAACAATAATAATAATACCACAGAAAAAAGCTATTTTTTTCAAACTGTGATTTGAGGCATAAAAGTTCCAAATACTTTCTTCCTATTCACTTTAGACTGTGGCATCTTACATAGGAGGTGATAGTTGTTCTGGGGTCAGGAACACAGTCCATTAAATTCTAGAACAACTCCAGGATTGTGAATGCTGTGGAAGCCTACACTGCTACCATATGACATGGTTTTGCTCAGAAAGCATATTTTAATTTAGTTCAATTTATAACATCAAGTGGATTAAAGGACATCAATTTTTTTGTATTTTTTTAATCTCACCAAAGAATTAATTGTTAAAAAGTACCTTTCATATCCAGCCTGGTACAGATAATTTGTTACTAAGACTCTTTTCATACTGCTTTTTTTTATACTTTTACTATGTATAGAGTGACTTGAGCAATATGTAATAGAGATTCCCATCGTCATCCATGCTACCAAGTTACTCTATACTTACACCAAATAGCTTTGCATTTCTGGTTTTCAAACTGTGAATAATGCCAAATTAGCTCTTTAGAGATTTTCTGTTGATCTTTCTTTTAACTTCAGACATAATCTCCAAGTGCAGGTGGGCTTGACGTGCTTGGTGATGCATTCAGACTTCTACCAGATACTGCAATGCATTCATAGAAAATAATGACAGTTGGCAAAAAAGCCTGCAAGTTTTTTTTCTGATACTTTCTCTGGAACCTTTGCTAACTCATTCTTTGATGCAGTTCTACTAAGGCAACTTCACAACTTCCACAAAATAGGTGTGTTTTTGTTGTAGGCTTCTGTAATAATGATACAGACGGTGTTCTTTTGATCAATGGACACTCAGTTGCCGTGATCCTCCAATGTGTAGTCTGCCACAAGATGTTATGTCTGTGTCACATAAACCACATATATCACATATAACAGTTTCAAAACAACAACAACACATTGAGCACATTCCCAAAGTAACACACTAACACCAGGCTCTGATGGAAAGGGATGCTAACCCACAATCCTGGCTAAGTCCTAAACATGCCTCTTCTGTAAGATGCCAGTGCTAGCCGCAAAGGCTGAAGTGAATCAGTCCCATTGCTGTCTCTTAAAAACAAAATATCACTAAAGCCTAGAGCCTTCCTCTTCCAGTTTATCCAGCTAAATTTTGGCTCTGGAAATTGAAACTAAATCTTCTTGGTTATCACTGCAAATTACTTTATCCCGTCTGCAATATTCTTTGAGAACAGCTATCTTTTATTTAGAGAAAAGTAGGAAAAATAACTTGTACAAACAGCTCAAAATCATTCCTCAATACATATTACAAACCTCACGGGTTCAAATAGAATTTATCCTACTCATCAACCCGCTTGGCTTTGGTGATATCAGGAGTAGCAAAGGGTGAGTCTCTGTTGCCCATTCCAGTCTAAAGAAAGTCACTTGTGTTGAGACCAACTTATCTGTGCAACTAGCTGGTTCAGTATCCTGCTGTGAGCCAGGCTGTGACTAACATGACAGTACTGCCACCACCTATCAGTCCCCATGGTGAGATCAGGTCTGGTCCACCAATGCTACTATACCACTCTGATAAGATAATTCTCAGAATTCGACTCTGCAGACACATCTGCCAGTCTACTCCAGTCAAACTCACTTTACACAGGTACAAAATCTCCGAGTAGATATGCCTGTACAAAGGAAGTGTTTTCTCTCTGACTTTGTTGATTTTGAATTCAATTACAAACCAAAGTCCACTTCCTATAAAGGCTGAGTGATTCTGTGACTTGGGGTCATCTTTTGCAAGCCTTACACATTTTTCCCTGTCAACTATTAGAAATTTATTAACATTTATACAATTTAAACAAATTCTAAGCACACCAATATGAACTCTGTATATGGAATTTAAGGTAATTAATATTATAGTTATTTCAATAAGCTGGCTAGTACTGACTTTCCCCCTTCTCTCTCAGAGTGAAAAAGAAAGTACTATAGCATTACTCATAGTGGTACACAGACATTATAACTAATACAATACAAAGAGTTCTTTCTGTTTTGCAGGTGCCAATAAGCAACCTCAAGGGAATATTCAAGAATCCTTGGCGTGTTTAGAGTTTTATTGCAGGAAAACTGCATGATGTAAGTGCCATTCATTTCACTCTTTTTCAGCTATGGTGCCTTTAGTTGGCCTGCTTATACATATAAAACACACATGCCTCTTTCTCTTCTTTCCTCAGCCTTTCTAAAATACTTAAGCAGAGATTCAAAACAGCTTGTATACTGCTACACATGCACAGAAAACATTAAAAGAACATTATGAAAGTTGCAAAGTCAAAATTTCTAGGTTGCCTTAATAGAACTGTATTTTTATAGGCATTGCGATACTGCCTTTAGTTATACAATTACATACTTGTTTTTCCACCAGGCAAGTTCAATTCCATAGCCGAGAACGCTTATTTTACAAGTTTCATAATCTGTTAACACAGACTTTTTTCTTTTTCATTTTTCTAGGCCAGTAAGGAAGCAAACATACTCCAAGATCTCCTTGTGTGGCATCACATAGATTGCAGTTTTATTACTCGTTAGCAGGGTTAAAATTTTTAGTTACATAAAGCAAGTTCCTACCATTGCAGTTAGTGATTAACAGTATTAGCAAGCTATCCACCACCCTATGGTCCACCAATAGAGGGGAAAGAGGGTGTTATTTCTGGGTTGGTGTAAGTGAATGTAGGACCTGGCAGTCAAAAACTATTTGTTAGTGGAGGTGTTCCCTGCATCTGTCTCTGCTACTGCTTCTAGCATTTTAACTTTGTTGAGATAGCAACCATGCAGCAGCATGATGAATCACACCAGCTTGCTGATCTTACTGAAAACCATCTCTACAAAATAGTACCTAGTGTTTGATGTGATCTGTGAGCTGCATCAGCTCTTACTGTAGGTCCATACTCTTTAGGGCTGAAGCAAGAAAAGAGCAGCCACAGAGAATGCCTGTTCATCCTTTTCAATGGCAGTGTGATCTTAAATCCACTTAAGACCACATACTGAGATACCCAAATGCTAGTGAGTTTCACAAATACTTGCTGACAGCAGAAGAATGTTAACAGTGAAGAAACTTGGTTTCAGGTCTAAGTGCTGCCAGGGTGCAATTTAGTAGGTGGAGGACTTTGTTCACCACATCTGGATGTTTACTGTCCCCATCAACTCAAATCTGTCTTGCTGGTCCTCTTTTTTCTCTGTATAGTCTCTCATTGATTTCTTGACAAACTGAGATATGTCTTCAGTTGCAGTATTCTTTTTGCAGCTCCATCCCCCCACTCCTCATTTTAAGTTTTTGGCTGTGGCTCACAAACAGTTTCCTGCTCTGGTCCGTGTGCTTCGCCATTCCCAGGCTGCTCTTGCCCCCTGTTCCACGTTCTGTTTAATTCTCCTCAAACACACACATGATCATAGTCTCTTCTCCCAGTCCTGTTATCAATTTCTAGTGGATTTATGCCCCTTTCATTGCCCTCCTTGCCAGTTCCCATCTCCCAGTCTTTCATTCCTCCAGCCTAGGCTTCTTGCTCCATTTTCTTCATTTAGTTAGTCTTGAGTTCCCCTTCAACTCCCATTCTGTTTCAGCCTTCCCATGCCCTAGATATCTGAGTCCCAATCTCCCTTTCCTGAACCTCATTTCCTTTTCCCAATAACAACCAGCAGTTCACTGGTCCCCAGAGTCCACCCAAACTCTTCCCATCCAAGCCTTTGGTGAGTTTTGGCATTTCAGACAGGTTGCTTTTCCTTTCTATCTGTATTTCATTCAGTTTCTTACTCTAGTACTGACTTTGCAATATAAGAACACTGACATCATAGAGGAGGGTCTTCCTGTTTTCCGCTCCGGTGCCTGCTCCCGCACTGCTCTACCGCAACCTGGAGCTGCGGTGGCTGGGATTGTCCAGCTCAGCACCTCAGCGTGGAAAGACTCTTAAGGGACCGTGGCTGTCAAATTGTGGCTCTGTGTGTGCAGCTGAGCATGGGCGAAGAGTGGTTCTTGTAAAAGGCTTATCATTGTGGCAGTTCATCAGGGAGATTACAAAAGGCTCATCCCTGACACAAAAGCTATTTTGCTGCCAAATTTTAAGTCCCTCACCCACATCAGAAATACATATGAGCATCTCAGTAAAACAATTTTAGTATTTTAAGCAGGATCACAACAATTTAAAATAAATGTATTGAAAAGAAGGCATTGCTTTACAACTGGCAATTTATTTATTAGGTCCCTCAGAGCAAAGTTAAGAAAAGAATGCATAATATATTTTTTCCAGTGAGGTTTAAAGAAAAGCTGCTTCGGAGTCTTCTAACGTTTGTCACTATAATGGTGAGAGGGAGACATTCCATTAGTCACTAACAAATAATTATTTTAGTTTGGAAATATTGTATAACTGTCACATTTTAAGAGAGTAAGATGCTGTTATGTTATTTACATTTGTGTAGCTGAGAATACACAGAATATCGGTTACTGCTTTTTATCTGAGAGATGGTTTCTTAAGATGCATCCTGGCTTCTTAAGATCTTGTCAACTTGAGTCTTGTTACCTGACTGTATCCTAAGTGTTTGTCTACATGGGAGAAAATTGCCCTTTATATGAATTATATCAGTTGCATAGCTATGTATTATAAGGAAATAATTTTATTTTGGAAATGAAAGAGCGCTTATATTCGG
Organism: Jacana jacana; assembly: GCA_013400555.1. Lineage (NCBI taxonomy): Eukaryota > Metazoa > Chordata > Aves > Charadriiformes > Jacanidae > Jacana > Jacana jacana. The sequence continues at coordinate 3,811 of VZTM01022172.1, read as the reverse complement.
TAGCCCAATATATTGTATTTTATATGATACCTTTTATTAGAGTCTCTCTAATGACCTGTAAGGCTATTAATAATTAAAAAAAAAAAAGAAAATTAAAACAAGATAAAGATCTCAGACTTCCCTAAAATGTAGTGGAAATCAGCAGCAGGTTAGTTAATCCCATCATGTTGCTGCTGAGGGAAAGACATATTATTGTGGTGTTTATGCTTAGCGATAAAGAACTAAAACCAACAGAAAAGCAGGCTTCCTTAGTACTCCCCTTGCTCATGAAAGAGTTTATTTCTGCATTGCTTAACCCCATCTCAAGTTTTGCAAACAAAATTTTAAGAAGTACTTTTTTTATAGGCAGCCTCAGTAGTTGCTTGACATAATCTCTTATGAGTTTGTTTTCACTTACCTGTTATTTTGAGAAACTTAAGAGCCATCTGGATTCAAATTTGGACTTACCCTTTTCTAAAAGGTCTGTTTCAGTCTGAGCTTCTGGGGGAAGTTTCTTCTGAAACAAAATATAAAACTTTTGTGGTTTCCTTTTTCCATGTGTTAGAATAAAACTGACTGACTACCTGTTACAGTCCAGTAATTTTGGGCAAAGAATTAAATTTGGCAAGGTATTAATCTTCCTTGGAAAATTCGCCTAGTAATTATTAGGCCAACTAGCATTCTTTGGAGAAGCCTAGAGAGAATTGCTAGCTAAATATGATAACGCTCTTCTGTTTCACAGCTCCTTTGTGTGACTTCCTCTCCAAAGCGTCTGGGCACATTCCTGCCCAAAATTTTAGGAAAATCTAAATAGTAAATTGAACAACTGCTCCTTGTTGTGGTATATATTATATATGTCTACATGTAGAAATACTGATAGCAGGAAAACAATCACTCCTTTTCTCCTTTGTGTTTCCTTAGCATTAACTTCAATTTTGTATATTTTCATTCCTCCAAATTTAAGGACCTTTATAGTATTAGTGATTTTCAGGAATTTTAAATACAGTTGCAGCTCCCACTCAGGAATAATGTAAAGAACTAAAGGTTTTGGCTGACTTTTAGTAGCTAAATTTTCTGGCAGTTTCCCTTCTTTTCTATAAAGCGGTGTTGATGAGCATGCACAACTGGGACTTACATGGGGGATGTCACATGGAAACTTCCTGTTAGATGGTGGATGATTTAGATTGGTAACTGGGGCCATCTGAGACATCAGGTTATAATTCAGACAGCTGAGTAAACTAATGGAGTAAACCTTTTGTATGTGATAACCTTTCCATCTGAGCAACGCCTGGAAAGCTGGCCCAGTGAAAAGACAGTAGGTCCAATGAAAACTAGATTTCACAACTTTAGATGTACTTGCACATTTGTTATACTGCTGTTATTTACCTGCTGTCACTCAGCTTTCATGCAGTTTGAAATATGTACCTATCTTATTGGAATTTTTAAACAAAACTGTAGCAACTATGGAGGTGAGGAGTGAAGAAGAGAAACCCACAGACATACATCCAGTTGAGCAAAGGTGAAACATACAGCTCTGAAGGTTTGGAAGATGTACGTAACAGCACAGTGTAACTTCAGAACATAAATTCAGGTTCTGCTGCTCAGATCTCCGATCATATTTCAGCTCTGCTTGTTGCCAGAACCTTGAACCTGGGTAAAGAAACACAGTTTCCTTTTTTAACCTGAGGTGATGTTGCTGGTTCAAACAGCCTGACGAAGAGTCTTATTAGCACAACCGACCGCTCAGTGCTAATACAGCACTCCTATCAAAACCATCAACAAATGGCCCAGGGCAGGGGAGGATAAAAACAATTTAAGCTGGTTTTGCCACCATGGGAAAAGTTTGTGTTCTAAAGCTTAAGAGCAACCACAGGAAAGATACTAGTAGCTGACAGGCCATGAGGCAAACATCCCTTGATCATTGCAAGTAAGAGAACTGTATGGGAGACACCTAGATTCTTTACATGATATTAAATGGATATTATTTAAGAAAGGGACCTTAGACGCTTTGGAGTAAATATGAAGTAGCTTGTATAAGCCGATAAGAGATGAATTGAGGAGTCAATTGAAATGAACAGAGAGTTTCACATTAGTTTTTGAGGGTTGAGAGAACCTACTCACCTTGGTGTGTGTTAACCTACACTCCTTCAAGGTCCATCAATTTTCCAAACAACTTCACCATCAATATGGAATTTACAGCACTTACAGTAATAAATTCAGCCATTTCCTGAGGAAAGCAACATCTGAGGAAAGCCTGGACTAAATATCTCAACATATTGATACAAAAAAATGTCTGGACACACCAGTATTCAGTTCTGTGGATAGACTTCAGAACGCATTTAAAGTTGAAAGGTGTTGTTCTATGGACATTGCATATTGGAAGTGCTGTAGTCAAATGATTTGAAGTTTTTACCAGTAGTTTTGCTTCAGTCCCTACTATTGCAGTTTTCAAGACAATGCACTTATGTATGTAAATCAAGCATCTTGATTATGAAAATAACTTCCTTTGAGCAGAAAGTCAACTGAAGCAAATTATCTTAAACTTGCACTTTTAATTCTTCCCTTCCCTAGGCACAGCAATTTTCAGAATAATCTGGGCATGCACATTGATTTGGAAGCATTTTGAAGTATTTGCTCTTAAACTGGAATCATTGTTTTCAGGGCAGATGTTCTTGAAAAAGGCCCTACAGAATGGAAACACCACATATAAAAATTC
>VZTM01022169.1:0-22086 GCA_013400555.1 Jacana jacana | reverse complement strand
GTAGCTTTTAATTGTATTTGCCTGGACTCTTGTGAGCAGTGTGAGCTTATTTTCAGGTTGGATGACTACTTTTATCAGAGGGTGAGTCAGTGACACAGTGCACCGTGTTGCTCAGTCCCTCTAAACCATATTGTATGTTCTGTTAGAGGCTGGGAAAACTCACCATTTAGATGTAGAAGATTGGATTTTGTAGTGATCTAGAAGCCCTTCACATATTTTTTTTTCCTGACTTTCTGTGAGACTATGGGTCTTACTGCAATTACAGNACTTTCTGTGAGACTATGGGTCTTACTGCAATTACAGCTAAATGTGTTAATAGCACCTTTAGAAAGCAGGAGGAGCTTCCTCATAGCTTTTGCTGGCTTAAATTAATTTAAACCGTGCATCATTAAACAATAAATTGATACGGGTTGCTTGCTAGGTCTGCAAACTAGTTGCAAATGAACAATCATAGATAACCTAAAAAAAAAGGAACATGCTCAGGTTTTCACACAAGAGAAAATAATTTACCTCAACATTATCAACCAATACCATTTCAGAGTTACAACATTGTGCCATCTCCTACACAGTACTAGTATGCTGGCCTATGGTTAAGTGGATGGTTTGCCATGGGTGATGAGATACAAGTGATATGGAAACTTAATAGTGTGTCCAACTGCAACTATTAACTCAGCAATCAACTAAATATTTGAAGGGAAGCTTCTGGTCTCCTAGAAGTGGCCCTTCCAGATAGGTGAGGATGCTTACAGCAAAAGCTGAGCTTGCCAAGGGCTAGGAGGACAGAGGCTGCAATGGGTTCAATGTTTTTAAGAAATGGAATAGTGACCAGAAAGGAAGAGAGCAGAATCTTGTCCTGCCAGAACCTCTTCTGCGGGTGAAGAATCCCTGTCTTCATTTGGTACATCTTACCAATGCTCACTATGTTTAAAACCTAGTGGAAATAATTATGTGGTGAGGAGGGCATCAGAATGGAAAAATACAGAGTAATAAATAGCCTAAAACCCTCCAAACCACTGGCATCATTCAGCTGTCTGTGTGCTCTTTGTCATATGAAAAGAGCCTGGCAGAGGTCCAGTCATTCTACTCTTTCTGCTCCCAAAAGGTCATTCTCGCTAATGGCCATAAATATAACATGAAGAAGACAAGCACAAGGGTGCTCCATGAGTTAACTGAGAGCAGAAGCTAAGGAATTATCTTCATTGTTCAATGAACTTCCTCATCCCTTCCACTCTCGGGCTCCAACAACATAGAGAGATAAGCCATGCTTCAGTCTTGAAAGAAGAACATAAAGAAGCTCACTGGTCACTAGGGAAAGATCTTTCAGTGGCTACTAACATAGCTGCACAAAGGAAATAAATGAATTTCCAGTCATAATATTTACATTTCAATCAAAAGTACTGCACGTTTTAAGTAGGCAAATACAGTCATTCATTTAACACCACACATGTAATAGATTGTTTTATATCATCGTCACCATCCACCTTTAAGTCAATAGGCAGTTCTGCAACATGAGATTTTTCAGGAATCCTACAGCAACACATACACACAAACACACACAAATCAAATGTAAGAAGTAGCTTGCGTAAGGTAAGTAAGGTTAATGGCAAAAGCTTCTTTCTATGCAGAAGAAATTGAACATTAAAGCTGCAGCATTAGGAAAAAAAGTTTAAAAACAAGAAATGAAGTTGTACAACAGATGAGAACTTAACAAAATTGGTGAACTTTCCACGCAGATGAAGTCAGGTTAAAAAAAACCAAGCCAAACCAAAACCAAAGGGACCAAATGAGACCAAAAGAGAACCTCCCCCCTCACACACATACAGACAAAAGTGAGAGCACAACAAAGGAAGTGGAAGAAAAGTGTTACCCATAAGTAGCCGCCGTTTCACCCGCTTGTCCACATCAGCTACTGACGTGGCATTGTACTCAGAACTCTCAATTGCAGCCTCATCCTTCTCTAAAACACAAGTAAGGGACAAACATGGAGCAGTTGGTTAATCACAAGCCCAATTTTCCACTGCCTAAGACAGATTCTTGGCATGGCACAGCCAAAGCCAAGAAGCAAGGCATGAAAGCACTAAATCCCCGTTAGAGAGTTAATTCCCTTTGAGACCCCAGGAACAAATTAAAGTGTGTTTTGGGAAAGGAGGGAGAAAGATGGGGAGGAGGAAGACTGGTCAACTATGAAGTAATTAACCACATACAGGAAGCTGAATTCCTACTGGAGAACAAGACAGCTAACACGAGTGCCCCAGGGAGGTGTTAAGGATGAAAATTAAAGTTCAGGGATGCCAGTTAAACAAACTACCAAAGACAAACTGTAGAGTCATTCAGGCTAATGGTGGCACCAGGATCTGAAAGTGGCAGGCAGAAGACCGAGACAGATAGAGAGAGCTAGAAGAATCCGGTGATGGATGGGCACGGATGCACCATAGTCTCGTACACATTGACATTTGGTGAGGAGAAACCAAACAACAGCATGCAAATTAAACAAAAACAACAACAAAAATAAACAACAAACCAAACAAACACAAAAAAAGATCAATTTGGGCAGTGCTGGTTGCCTGCTTGTCTATGAAACACTACAAGCTAAACATTCAACGCTAGGAAAGATGTTGCAAGAACAGGGTTTAGTAATTTTATAAGCATGCAGTAAGCAAGATGATGTCAGCAGAGGTCATTTTACAAGGTAGTCTCTCATATCCTACATGTAAGAGTTTCATACAGCATAATGAGGACTTTAGTCTGGCTATGCTTCATTAGAAATACACGGAAACAGTCACAAGTGTGGGAAGAGGCCATCAGTGAGTGAAATAAAAAGAAAGATTTCTGGTACAGGAGAGCAATGAAGAAGCAGCAGCTGGGTAAATAAAATGATTTATACAGAGAGGGAAATGCTTATTAGGGAAACAAAAACCAAAATGCAAGTGGGGACTTTCACATGCAGCAAACATAAAATAAAGTAAAAGGATAAGTCAAGCAAACAAAGACAAAATATGTTAGACAAAGGGTCAACAAGTATTTGTCTGGCATTGCAGAAGTTTGCGCTCTTGCAGTGATGCCTGGAATATATACACCACTGAAGACAGCAAACACTGGAATCACTGAAGTGAGGAGGAGGAGGAGGCTGGCAGGTTTTGTCTGTGGCAACACTACATGGTCGGGTGGTAACAAGAAGTTGTTTTGTTTTGTTTTTAACAGTTCTAGATGGGATCAGGCTGCAATAGAGGCTTTTGTTCGAGTTTTTTTTTTATTATTTTGCTCTGTAAATAATTAATGAACGTCAGTTATCAGACAAGACAGGCAATCAGGAACCATCACCAGAAAGCAGGAATAAAAATATAAACAAATAAATAAATAAATAAAATAATTCAAAGTATTCTAAGAGAAAGAACTACTTAGAGGGAAGAAAATCAGCACAGGCAGTAATATGTGACTTACTTCACAAGACCAAGGAATGTAACATGGAGTTGTATGTATTACATTACAAAAAATGGGGAAAAAAAAAAAAGTAAATAAAAGGTAAAAAACAGGTGCAGTATAGACAGCCTTTAAAACCATTTTTACATGCTGGACAAAATAAAACATCAATCCAAGGATATTAGTGAATGCTAATAAATAGAAGATCAATTAACCATTCAGTAAAACCTGCTCTCAAGGACCTCACTCTTGCAAATTCTCTGCACCTGGAACTACCACAGGCTTCAGGGAGGGTTATTTAAACAGAGGGACTGTACGATGGAGCCCTCTGTGTTAATCAGGAGCACGAGCTGAGAGATCCCTTAAGCTGAGACACAGCTTGTGCATACAGCAAGGCAGAGTCCAGTGCTGAACCTTGTTCTGCTCTACCTCCGCCAGCAAAACCCTCCACCTACTACACAATTTGTGCAATCAAACCCATCAGGAGTGAGTGAGGCACTGGGCAACCATGGAGTTTTATGCCATGGATCTGACCAAGGAATCACTAAAGATAACTGACAGATTTCCATGGGTTTCAAGTGCTCTGTCTTACAGTATTGGTAAAGGAGAGAAAAGGTGATGTGTCCATGCTTTTTTAATCTCAGGAAATTTTTAGGAGTTTGTAAAAATTTGAAATTAAACAAACAAAGGCAACGTGACTACAACGCTACTGAAAACAACTATCAATTTTAGGTTCTAATCTGCGAGCAACATTTTCCTAATTTTAACCTGAGTATGTAAAAATATTCTTTTTTATTTAGAAAAAAAAACCCCAGAGTGTAAAGAAATGGTGTTAAGCAAATCATATACGTTATTATCACACATGTTTGCACAGCATCTCCAAAGATGCTCCATCTCTTGAGCAGCTTTTTCCTACCAAAATCCAAGAAAAAACTTACTCACTAAAAGTGCTGTAATTTTTAGATTCATAAAACATACAACAGGGAAGAAAGCACATCATGATAATTAATTTTCCCCCAATAACAGCTTAGAGACGAGGATCGTTTTCCTCACCTTGCTTACACAAGGAAGCCTTGACTGATGAAAGCAAACAGAAAAACTGAACTTCCATTCATAATTATGAACATACACCTTTTTACTTCAAAAATTATTCGAGTTATGGAAAGAAATAAAAGTGGCAGAGGAGTAACAAAGAGTACTTCATTAACAAACATTGCGACAAACCACGCACAAACGCTTCTCTCTCTGCAGACATGAACCTTAGCTACTATGGCCAGGAACTGCTGCTACAGACTTCTCTCAGCAATGGTGCTAAAAGCCTGTGGGATACAAACACACACACGCGTGCACACACACACACACACACACACACACACATATGTGCACATATATATTCTATGAGGAATACGAAATAAAATGCACTGCATAGAAGCACTTACCAATGCAGGTTCGGCCATCTGAATGTAGGGCATACTTCTGATGACAACCACACACAGGACCAGTATCTGTGTCATCACAGGTGTGTTGGCAGCCTCCATTCCCATAGTTACAGGTTACTAGTTAAGCCCCAAATGAATGTGTATATATGTATATATAAATAAAATGACAATGAAACCAATTAGTCTTGAGGGCCTTGCACAATACAGAAGAGCAGTAACAAACCAAGACATAAGGCAACATCACATTTATAATTGCACTTATTTGCATTTTTTATTCTTCCTGACCCCTCTTTATCTTAGCCAGGTTCCTGTCTCACACTCTACTCTTAATCGACATCTGAAGAGGCAAAGAGAAACAAAAAAAGCAGCATGTGCTTACTTTTTCCCAAGTCTATTTGCATTCATAATTTAACTAGGACTGGTTATTTGGTTAGCTTCCTAAAAGCTTCAGATCTGTGATGTTTATGGCATGAAGAAATGAACAGCCTGCTAATACAGACATATATTTTCAAGTCTATAGAGAGCATTTCTCTTTTCCTTCCCCTTCACTTTCTAAGTGCAGGAAGCAGAGACCAAAAGTCAAGAATAGAACCATGTAAGTCTTAAAATCTATTATTTCAAGTGCTGATATTCCTAGAGTAGAAGAAGGTTTAAAAATATAACAGGAAACATGGAGGTTTTTTTCTTTTCTTTGAAACAAGAAATACATGCACGTTATGGCCCTGCAGTGCACCGGCCTCAACTAGGAAAGAAACATTGGAGATGTCACTTTCACTTCCAAGCATATAGTGAAAATGGCTTTCAGCAATTAAAAAGTCCTCTGGTGAAAAAATACTGAGTATACATTAAAGCAAACATTTTTTGTGACAGGCAGTTTTGAAGTTTACATAAATAATAGACCAGATTCCAATTTCCTTTGCTGCATGATGGATTTAATTTCTGACTATTAAGACAAGCCAGTTTTTAAATATTAAGCTGACTAGCACCATTAGCAATGCCTCTCATTTGCTGCTCTGCCATTAATCCTCTGCAGTTGAATAGCTTGATACTGAATAACACAATTGTGATCTGACTGAATTCTGAACTCAATTTACTGTCTTTATATACAGGTAATTTGGACCAGGTTCTTTATCAGTATATACATATTGGCAGATATAGGGGAAATCCAATATACTATTATTCAGTGGTATCATGCTCATAATTTCAGAAGACTTCAATGTTTTGAAATGTTACAGTAATTTAAATACCAACTACAGTCATTTAAATACTGACTCCTATTAAATCAGAAGGAAGTTCCTCACATTGGTTTTAGCAGAACTTTCCTTCTAGATCAGAGAGTTTTAAAAAAAAGCCAGGGTAGCAAATTGCAATATACAGTAAAACCAAGATAATAGTTAATGGGATTTTAAAATAATATATCTAAATCCAAACTGAGGTTCTATTTAATGCAATAAGGCTAAGCTCATATCCCACTGACCTCAGTGATGCTGTTTTAATGCTAGCTTCTTAAAATGGAGTAGACTGGACTTTTCAGTCACAGAAACTAGAACTGTAATATCCCACCTCTGATGTGAGTGCCTCAGTGCTGAATAAACATCCCACTCTCAGTCATAGCTAATAGAAATAGAAGTTCTAAGAAAAGTAACTGAGGGAGACCACCACAGCATACCCAACAGAATTCCCATTAAAACCTCCTCCCAACATGGGAATCACAAGTTTACAGCTGCAGCCTTTGAAGTCTGGCAAAGATCAAACCAAGAATTGTCCATCTCCCAAGTAAGTACAGACCAGAGGACACTACAGGTGCAAGCATCCTCAGCTCTTCACATGGAACAAAATTCAAATACAATCCTTGTGTTCAGAGATAGAGAGGGAATATTCTCATCACCAAGTGATAAGAACAACCCCCGAGAAGAGGGCCAGCCTGGATTCCCAGCTCTCTTCCCAGGAATATTATTGTTCTATCAAATTAGAAAGAATGCCAATGAGAAAGATGGAGAGCAGCCTGTTCCAAATTCCGTTATCAGAGATTGACACTTCGGGCCCTAGGCTGGAAAACGGGAACTGCAGGTTCAGTCCCACCAGACAGAGAAGGGAACTGAACTCACATACTGCAACTCCTAAGAATCTTAAACTTGCAAAGAGTTACACTTAAAATCCCCCTAAGCAACCACTACTGTCAGGCATTCTTTCTACTTCTCCAGTTTTATAATTTAACAATTATTTTCTTTTTGTGAAAAAGCAGATGCAGCAAACTATTCTGCTTTGCATCCAATGGAAGCAACAACGCATTTTCTTCAATACACAATAATATTTTTGCTTTTATTTATGGTGTAAAACAAAGAAATTAAAATTTTCTGTCAATTCTCCATTCTTAAACCTCACATTTTTTTGATGCAGTCACGCTGAAAAATCTTTTCCTTGCTCAACACTATGCCTGTCCTTATTAATCTCTCCTCTTTTTGCCCATTCTTTGATTTGCAGTTTTTTGGGTTAATCTTTTTCTTCTCTGTCTCTCTCCCCGCCACATTAAGTGTGCAACAATAACTTCTTGGTTAATCTGGAGGAAAACAAAATACTGGTTTGCAGCCTAGCTGAGAGCTAGAGGAGCAGACAGAAGTTATTTGAATCAGCTGGCTGCAGCCTGACTGCAAACATAAGCTCTCTTCTGGCCAGCTGTGTCCAGCATGTGATCACACAGGAGCAGTACGTGGTACAGAAGGCAGCTGCTTGCAATATTCAAGGTACTGGGGCACACACCAGTAGAGCTAATCCAGGATAAGGTAATTTCTGTCTATCTATCCTCCCTGCCTTCTTGACTCCATGTGTCTCTTGGGCCACGTGGAAGTTCATTCAATGTTTCTATCCCTCATGGACTGCAGTGCCATCATCAATTAATTTAAAGGTGGTGTTTATGCCAGATGTTTAAATGCATTTCTAGCCAACAGTATTTTTATTGAGCATTTTAAAGTGCAATCAGCAACAAAGTGTATATTTTAAACAACTTGACTGCAGTGGTTATTTTTGGCATTCCTTGCTGAAATCCTCTCCTGGCAGAGAAGAAAACATCTTTACATGGTTTTTCTGGTCCGCGTAACAGGAGGGACTTTTCCTTACTCTATTTGTCTATGAAAATTCATACTAGACTAATAGGGTTTATAGTACACCCTGCAGAATCACACACTTCTTTTACAGTTTCCCTGTAGGCTAAAGCTACTAGTTTCTGTTCTACCCAGTCAATGAACAGATGTAGGTCAGTTCCTTTTCCTGTCTCTTCCAAATCACATTTTTGAAGAATCTGAATTTCTGTCTAGACTACAGTGTATTTATTTTTTTATTTTAAGCAACTTGAGTCAAAATTCTGGAGCTTGATAGCTCTGCAGATGAAATTGGTAAAAAAAATCTAGTTGTAAAATATGCCATTTCAATTTCCTTCCAGCCTTAAGTCTGTGGCAGTGACACACTGAGAAGTTACTCTTGCTTAGAGGAAGAAAACCAGAATTATTTAAAAGCAAAAGGACATCCAGATCTACTCCATTTTTGTCAGAAAGCATTAAAGCAAAATTAAATAGAAATGCTGAAGTGTTCTTTCAAAAATTATTTCTGATAAATTTTGACCCTACATCTATGCAAAAGCCTGTGTGCTCGTTCGGAGTCTGTGACATTAAAAGGGCAAACGCAGAGAGGCGACATAGTAACTTCTGATGGACACAGATCACTTTCAACTATTATCAATCATGTTATAATAAAAGGGATGGAAAATAGTACTTTTTTTTTTTTTAACTGAAGGAGAATATACATATAATTGTTACATACACTTATCACCACATAGCAGACTTAAAACCAGAGTAACACCATTGTTTTTACACTGCTTTACTATTTGCTATGTTTTAAGTGCAATCAAAATGCTGGGCTCCTTCCCTGAGTGGAAGAAACTGTACAAGTGGCTAAAGCCAGCATCTCGTAGAGAAGGCTTTGCTCTTGTGGGCTACAAGCACGAGTAGAAACAGTATGAGCCCTACAGAGATGCACACCATCTATGTGAGGTGCCCAAACCTGGTGGCCAAGTTACCAGTTTGTTCTCCCAACACAGCCTACTGTGAATGAAGAGCTATGGGGCATCCTGAACCTTAGCCCTGACACTGGTGCTTCAAACAGCCTTCAAACAAGATTAGTTCTTTTCACTGACTATAATGTTCAGGCTTCTGAACTGGCCAGCCACCTTTCAGGGCCTGCAGGCTGTCAGCAAGGCATAATGTCTCTAACTGTCGACTTGCCTGTGCCATGGGCAGCCTCATCTATTCAGTTTGGCTGAGCTGAGCTAAGCGTTCCTGAGTCACAGCTTTGCATGTGGGCCAGTGCTCACGTCCATAAAAATATATGGACTGGTCTTTGTATAATATTTTTATGATGAAAGACAAGAAACAACTGTCTGGAAGTGGAATGACACCTTAAAGAACAAAAGGGATTTTCATTTTATTCCACTAAATAATGATCTTGATGTTCCATGCTAAAACCCCCAGAAAACAGATACCAGAATGCAGCCTTACTCTACAGGCTAAATCCTGCTTTCAGTGTTTCTCTGAACTTTCATAGAACCATTTTTTCTGGTCTTTTGCATCTGACATACTCATAACAAGGAGTATTTGAAAACATGTGGCCAAATATTAAAGCTAGCATTAGTACCCAGTAACCCAAAAAATCCCCATAGACAACAATGTCCTGATCTTGTCTGCGTGTGAACTGAAATATATACTATGGCTCAGATGCCACAGAATTTGCAACTAGGTAGATCTTTTGGTTTTGTAGTACGGCTTTCTGTGACAGTTCAAACCAGCACACTGTAATTCCAGATAAATTAAAAATTGCACTGCTTTGTAACTCAGTTGGCCATTAAATATATGATTTATAAACATATATGGGTATCTCTTTCTACGCGATAAAGCTGTGCATGCAACAGTGATTGCATTACTTATTCTAGAATGGTCTTACATTTTTAACATTCTGGATATGGCTGCATGAGAACATTGTCAGCAGGAGCTGAAAAGCTGCCACTTGGCATAGGTGGGATGGCATTGTATTGTAAACATACTAGACGGGATTTTTAGAACTACTTAGCAATCGCCCTCCTGTTCACTTAAATCATTATTATCTGAGGGGGCAGACAGAAATAGATGTAGTTAAGGTTATCCAGCATTTTTCAATAAAAGATTCAGCTTTCACTCGTTTATAACTTTGTCAGAATTACTTCTTTTAGGTTGCAGGTATGTCTACCTGCTTTAGGTTTCCTCTTGTTTTTTTCAAGTTCCAGCTAAACTCATGCAGCTAATCATAGATAATAATATAAAACACTAAAAAGCCACTAAGGTTGCAATATTAAGCACTCAAAAACTGCAAAATGCAAGACCTCTGGTACACAAACTTACTGTATCATGATAACCATCTTTAATAACAAATGCAGAAAACACTCTGCCTTATTCAGTGCACAGTGGAGCTGCGGAAATCCAGGTCTGTGGAAATCTTGTCTCATTTACTGCAGAATGAGTAGTGAATCAGAAAGGGACTGTCAAGAAAGGATGGTCTTGTTCAGACAGTGAAAACAGCCCTAACTAATCTACCTCTCCCATGGAATTCCTACTTAGGGCTTGGCAAGTCACTTGAATCACATCTATTCCAAGTTCCTAACACTATATTCCTTTCTCCATGGCATTTGCAAATACAGCCGGAGCCATTGGGAGCTTGGCTTTGATCATACCAAAGCACTATAAATGCTGAGCTGGGGTCTGGGTGTTTCTTGTTAATCACCTATCACTACTAAATTACTGTGACATGAACATCTTTATGTTCATTTCCCATTTGTAAGATAGGCAAACCAGTAGTTTTTAACTTGACAAGAATGTTCTGAAAATACATTACATTGCCTACAAAGCACTTCAGTATTACAGTAACGAGTATCATGGGAAAATCCATGAGGAAATTAAAAAGTTTATGTTCACAATAGGTTTTAAATACTGAGCAGCAGGAAAGGCATGACTCTGAACTATGGAGAAGCTATCGAACAAAGCCTGTTTAACGAGCAGTGACCATCATATACACTGAATGAAGCAAGACAACAGCAGTAACTGCCTTATTAGCATGTGATGATATGATTAGGTCACATGTAATCATATAATTAGGATGTAATGACTATCTTGTAATGCATGCCAAAAAATCAAGGAGCCTCTCTTCCATTTTTTATACTTTCTACCTTATTTTACTATTATTTTTTCCTTTGAGGAGCATGTCTCTTTAGGAGTGGACTTGGGCCAACACATCTGAAAATGGCTCCTAGTATGCCCATTCAATTGCAAACTGGCTGATAAAGATTCACTTACTGTTTCTCTACCACTTATTCACACAAAACCCGCAAAAGATAAGCAAGCTCTGAAAAACCCTGAAAAGCCTATCAAGGTCCTGGAGGGACCATGACAAATCAGAGTAATTGAGAGGAATATATTAATATACTAGAGGTATATGAGACCCTACCAGTCCCTGGTCTGGTCCGATAAGGGGCAAATGTCTCTTTTTCAGCTCTTCAAGACAGCTGTACTCAGTACTTGCAAAGCAGCAGCTCAAGATTTAAGCCAATTCCACTGAAATGGTTAGCTGTGAAAAAGTTTTTTTAGAAGTGAAGATTTGGTTTCAGAACTAGATCTTTATAAATAGCCTGCTGTAATCTCACAATTAATGTTCCAGGCTATCCGGCTACAGCTTTATACTTTGCATTTGGAAGGGCTGGAAGTACAGTTAGTTTAAATAAGACTCTGGAACATATTTGCAGAATGTGTTGTGGGTTTAGGAGTTGGTATACTCTGCAGTCTCCATACTCTTGAAATATTCTCTGTCCCTACTTAGAGGTCTGTCAGCAAAAATTCATACTACTTCCAACTACAACTTAAACACTATGGGGCACAGAATAAGTCCAAGTTTTTCACTCTATTAAACCTTGAGTCGTTTAGAAATATTGTTCTAGAAAAGGCTCTAAACCTCCTGTCACCATCTCACTATGAAAAAGGGTAAAGTAATTCCTAAGGAATGTACAAATTCGTGGAAACAAATAATAAACAACTTGAATAAACATCCTCTCCAATGTAGCTGATGTTGCACTGTAATTAACAGCACGCAATCTTCACTTCAAATAAACATTGAGAATGAAAATTACCATAAAGGCAATTTTTGTCTGTGCTTTTGCCTTTGGCCCTGTGTAGCCTCCTTATACTGAGAAGCTATCAAGCTGTACAATATCCTGTGGCATTTCTTGATGATATTCAAAGGTGACTTTGTACTTGGAAACTAATATAATTTAAGCATATTTATACAGTGGAGATCTCAGGAAGAAAAAAGTGGAAGAAAGGTTCTCCCAAAAATACTGGCCTTATGCCTAACACAAACCATGTTATTTTATTATACTTCCTTTATTTTGTCTGTCACAAAGCTACCTAGTAGGAAAGGAAGCTATTGGACTCAGATTTAACACTCACTGAAGCCACAAGAAAGTCTCCATGCAATTTGGAAGCTTTCAGATGATGGTGCTGAGCTACACAGGGTCCATTACTTTAACCTGTACAGAATAATTTCCAATTTGTAGGCTAATGAATGTCTGTATCTTTTGCATCCCAGCTTTGAGAATACATCACTCAGATTTTTATTTTGAAGAACAGTATATATGATACAGCTGTATGTTTTCCAACTAATGACAAAATAAGACTGTGTACAGTGGAATTGGAACTACAGCAAACATTTCTATCCTTTAAAAAAGAGGAATTAACACTCTTAATTTGATAGTTCTAATGGGTTTATCATTAAATCTATTAGTGGAGTTACCAATGTATGTATCATTGTGGGCCTTTGAAATATTCTAAGCCAGAATCCTCTATGCTTTGCTTGTTTTGCTTTACAAGGAAAGCCTGGATTAAATTGCATTCATAGTGAAGTAGAAAAGTTGTTTCCATTTTGCTAACAGAATCACTGCCAACATTCTGTTATTCAACCCCTATTTATCCATTCCCAAAGTACACCCTCTACAGCAAAAAAGGCATTACTAAAATTACAAAGCACCTTTGGCCAAAACAAAGTTGATTTATTGGCCTCTGGAAAACAACAACAATAAAGAAAATAAGACATTTTGGGGCATTTGAAATTTAATCTTCATCTACCTACATTTGCAGTCCTTCTGGTTTTTGGCAAGTTCAAAGCCAGGCCTACATTCACAGGCAACCCCACCTTTGGGCGTCTCCCGGCAGATATGTGCACACCCATGATCTTTGTTCATACAGTTCATACCCTCTGTAAAGAAAGAAAGAAAAATGGAAAAATATTAGAACTAAAAAAAGTTGCAAAATAATTATACACATCTAGTCCTCCCATGATTTTAACTGTAATTTTTATTTTGCATGTGGGCTGTGTTCCACAAGGCAAAACAATGCAGCTAAAAAGAGGTATACCATCTACAAAACAGTATAATAAAGGACAAATCTCCTCTGGGGCAAACGTAACAAGTATTAGTGTAGAACATAAGATGTCTCTATTGCATGCAAAAACCCAGGACTTGTGATTTCCCTCTTCCAGGATACTCTAGGAAGTTGCCTGTCCAACAGGTGATTATCAGAGTTGAATAACTGAGCTCATTGTTATTTTACCTTGTATAAATGTAACGGTTGTTACTGTCTGGTGCATTTTTATCTGCCCGTTAACAGGCTTTATATTTTCTAACACACAAAATCTACCAAGGAATATATCTGAGCATTTTTTGCTTGGATCTGTTTCTTCGATAACTGTTACACATCTCAATTATCTGTGTCACCCACCATAAACGCAGCCCATCTCCAACAAACGTACTGCCACTTTTCTCTTTGACTATACTAAGCAAAACATGCCAGCTGTTCAACAAACTTCTAAGTGCCATGGGTGGATTCCTGTTAACATTTATGCCAAGGAGCAGTATCAACCAGCATTCTCTTAATCATCACAGGGCCATTTTAGCTTTCTAAGCCATGTAAGTGATTTAGATACTGAATGCGCCTTGTGCTCTCGGAGGCTTTCATTACCGTGTTAATTCAAATCCCACATATTCACAGGAATCTTGAACTCAGTCCTTATGGGTCAGCATCTAGCATTCCTTGTGTGAACCAAGGCTAGCTACATTTGCATTACAAAGCCTTCCTAGACTTCCCCTTGGATATCTGACCTGGAAAGGAGAGACAAATTCTCTCAGGGTAAACTGACAGAGAATGCACAGTGTACCTCAGCTTACTGCCACGAAAACAGCATGTATTCCCCAAAACTCTGGTACACGCACATCAGTGTGGAGTCAGCAGCTCATTTGTCACTTTTTAGCACGGCTACTGCTACCTACTCTGGGCTACTTTCTTAAAATAACTCCAGTGTAAAATGTTTGACTAAAACCTACAACATACTGTAAATAAATGATTTTTCAGGCAAGTTTTTGCTTCCAAAAGTGAAAAGGATCACTGGCCTCCCTTTTTTATCTTGCAGAAACTCCGTGAATGTACCTGCCACCTCTGGCATCTCACACACTGCCTTTAAGCTGTGGCTGGTCTCACACTGTCAAATACTTCAAACCAAGTGCCAAGGCTTTCTGAAGAATTTGAGCAAAAGTTTTTCTGCATACAAAAGAGCTTTTAATCGAACACAAATTAGCATATAAGACAGCTACTCAGAAACTTTGTGTACAAAATTCTGAGGAGGAAATGCTACAGCAAGTCAGTCAGAGACTCCCTCTGGTTGACAGAAGCTAACAGCTTCAGAAGTTATTTGCTCTGCCTGATTTTACCTCAGAAAGGTTTATATTAGCAGAGCAATGAAAAACACACACCACCAAGTCTGAGCAGGCATTTCTGTTCATCTCTCCTACAAAAACTACCAGGATCTTAAATCTCACCACCTAGAAAACCAGCGTTCTAGACAACAGATATATTTCTTCTAAATTCCCCTCTGTGTTAGTCCTGATGAGTCTAAACACTTGCCATGGACCAAAAAATATATATTCTCTGTAAATTGCAGCCTGGACAACAGATGCTACTGGAAGATATAATACATACTATATACTATGCTATACCATCCCATCCTGTACATCAAAGTAAGGTATGAATGTTTTGTTTGGCTGAATAGATATAAGAAACCTGGGAACGACCTTATTGAAGGTTTTGAGGCATTTTATAATCTCTTTCTTTCCACTTCTCCCAACAAAGGGGTTTCAGACACAATGTGTTTGACAAACTGCATTCCTGCGCACTACGCTATGTTCAGAAAAGGATCTGGGAAAGATAACACATGCCTGATTGAGTCACACGGCTGAGGCAATGAGAAGAGAGGAATTAGATAGATGAAAGAAGATATTTAATGGCCCAGAAGTGTAATGAAGCAAGTGATTTTCAGTGTTTACTTACAGATACTGAATATCTGCCATTGTTAAAATCACTTGGGAAGACAGAAATTGTGCACTGCTAAAAATATCAGGAGAAATTGAAGATCAGAATCATTACATTTTGAAATGAAATTTAAAAACAAAGCATATCTTTATGCTGGTATTTGTATGTAAGACCACAATATTTCAGTTACTGTTTTCATTCTCTACCTCTGTTACCGTATTCATCAGATAGTTGGAGCTGTAGAAAAAATATTTCAGCTCCACATTTAGCTCAAGAAGAACACCATGTAAATCCCCTAAGTCTGAAACTCATTATTTCAGAAAAATTCAGGTTTTTTTTGAGAAAGAAGTGACTATTATTTTTCACTCCGGAGCAGGAATTCATCCACATTGAAACTTTTCATCTACATTTTAGTATTTTTCAAAATCCCTAAGACTTAAATTACAAAAAAAATGGGTTTAGGCTTGAAAAAATTATTTAAATAAAATGTCAGTAAATAAATACTTTGTTTTTTTTTTAAATGTAAGCTAAAACAAATTTGTGTTAATTTGTAAGTAGTTGTAATCATGCCAGATTTTATTTTTTCAGCAAATGCAGTATTTGGCTACGTCTTCTGTATCCGTTGACATACACAAATGATTTATGAATCATTGTTGATACACAAGATTTACTTTTTTTGCAAGCTGATTCTTCAGACAATCCTGAACCTTTTATAAGATAGCATGTAAGTCACACTAAAATATATAAAAAATGTGCTAGATCCCGTCCTGTTAGTAGTTTAGTTGCTATACAAATTCATATAAATGGGAGAGACAAACATTCCTAAAATGGCTTGGTTCAGTTTTCTCTCTAGCAGGATGTGGTTCAAGTTCTGAAACAGACTAGAAATACATGGAACAGCTCATATGTATTTTCTTATACTGGAACTGGATGGAGTGCACTGCTGGTAGCAAAATTACTGGTTTGCTGACTGCACAGCACTCTGCTATCACAGAAACAGTAAAATATCCCAGTTACCATCTCCCTCACTATCACCTCCTAGGAAATGAAGTCTTGCCTTATTTTAGTAAAAGTTTAGCAGCCACCTAATGCGCTCATGCTTTTTACATAAGGAGCCAAAAGTGTGAATAACGGCATGGGAAAAATTCCCCTGATGTGAAAGGGGGATGTCTCTTAGGCATCTCAGTGCCTGTCTTGGCATTTAGCTTCCCTTGCCCCAGGACAAAGGGCGACCCAAAGGGGAGTGCTTCCAGACCCAGTGGCACTGCCACAGGTAGGCATCCCCAGGGGATGGGGAGCACACAGCTCCAGCAAAAATGCTGTGCTCTCTTGGAGGGCAACTAGCACAATGAAGGCCATACAGCTTCATTTGTAGAAATGGGTGGAAAAATTAGTAATTCAAGTAAAAAACAAGATGATGGAAAATGGGGTGGGATTCTGCTGCTCATTTAAATGTGTTTGAAGCTTTTCTTTTAATCACCGTAAGCTCCAATTCAGAAGAGGGGGCGCCAGCACCAAGAGGTGCTTCACATGTTGATCCTTCCTAGAGCTCACCAATGCAGAACCAGGGAAGAGAGGGGAAACATCTACGGAATTATTCTAGGCTTTTCCAACACAGTACATGCCAGTGGCAGTTTTGCATCAGTATGTTGCATGGCCTGGGCAAAATATCAAGCATTGGATCTTCCACATGAGCCTTAACCAGAAAGTATTTGCAGAACCCCCTATTTTACTACACAGCCTTGTGACCCTTCTTTCTCACATCATATGTGCAACTCTGGGTTTGAACATCAGGAGTTGTTCCTAGCTGCTTCTCTTGTTTTTTGCAGTGACCTGTCCTCCAGCTTCTACGACTGATGTAACTGTGAGACAAGTGAAAAACTACAGTTCCCAAATCAATGGAAAGACCAAATTTTGGTACAAGAGAAGTCTGCACACCAGAAACCCCTTACTTCATCATCATGACACTAAAATGTCCGACATTGAAATGTTCTAGGTTTTTCATGTCAACGGTTAAAATAAGCAGTATCTTAATTACATATGCTGCTGCTCAAGGTAGTCTCTAAAGGCTAGCACAAAAATGGGTGCACATTGCCTTTGGCAGTGCTGGCAGATAGCAAAATAAACTTTTCAAACAGACACACTCTCAGCAAATTCACCTTACAAAAGGACCATAAAACAGAATCCAATGGAAAGTATATTATAAACAGGATGAGAAATGCCACGTAAGAAAGGAAAACACTAATTAAATTAAACAACATCCTCTTTCAGCATTTTAGATATGACTTGAGAAACTCTCTCCTGTTGCAGTCCTGTTTTTTTTCTGACTTTCAGTTACGAAAAATCGTTCATGGAAGAGTAGCAGACATTGTTATATGACCCAAAATTCACATTCATTTTTGTTGCTGGCCTAGGAGAGATTTGGGCATGAGTCTACTACATTAATCCAGCCTGCCATCTAGTTATCACAAATCTCTTAGTAGTGCTGTTCTGCAAAATGTTCCAGTCTGATACAATGACCTCTCCATTGTATTATGCTCTAAAAATGTTTTCAGCTCAATGGCTCTGAAAGTGCTTAAATCAGGCTGACTGTGACAACTAATGTACTGATCAGCCTTTATTTTTCATTAAGACTGTCTGTTCTCATCTTAAGACTTCGAGCAATTATTTTACTCAGTGGTTCATCATATATGCTTACATTATCCTCTATCTTCTCATTATTTCACTTATTCTGTCTTGATATTGCTCCTATTTTTAACTTCCAAGTAAACATGCTGATTCCAAACATAATCTGAAAAAGACTACTTTAAACTGCACCAGAGACATAGGAATAATTTTCAGAATATGGTCAGAGTATGTGTGGCTGAATGTGGAAAGAAAATACAAGAAATCATACAAGTAGCATGTCTATCACTGATACTCAATTCTCAAAACTACACGATTAGATTATCTTTTTTGTTAATAAGTTAATTTTAGCAGTAGGTACACAGTAAAATCTCTTACTACAGTTGCACACTTATTTAACTGAAAAAAAAGGAATTTTATAAAGACGTAATAAAAAAGTTGCAGACATGATTTACGAAATTCACACATCACATAATTTGTATGATTCTGTTCTAGTAACTTGTAGAAGAGTTAAAAGACATTAAATATAAGTTATATGCGAGTCACTGAATGGCTGGACTCGGATAAGCCACAGTTTTAGTAGTTTATGAACTGTTTTACACACTTTTTAGGAACATACCCTGTATGCAAAGTAAAGTATAAATCTTTATTGTGCAAAAACCCAAGCAATTGTTGTGATTATTTTCTCTCCATCAATCTTAGTTATAGGGGATATTTACTTTCACTTGGGAAGGGGATCCATATGGTGCTACAAACATCTACCAGTGGTATTCAGGACCTTCAGGACTTTTCTCTTTTTGAGAACGACAGATTTAAAGAACAATAGAGTTCAACTGTATCAGGATCAGTTGATACAGTTCAACTGTATCAGTATGTATTATATATCATAGCAAATATCATATTAACAAATATATTGTAATAGCTACATAGTAAAACACATATTGCAGAATGTAAACCTCTTTAGGTCACTTAATCTTCACTTAAGATCATTCTCTCAATGCCTGGTGCTAGAAAGAAGAGAATATATCTTCAACAACAGAGAGAGGAAAGAATACAAGAGGAAACAAGCGTTCTCATTTCTGTTGTTTACTAGACCAATAACACAGTGGGATTTTCTGGTTTGTTTTTATTTTCTTTTTTAAAATTCACGTGAGTAATTACAGGGCTACAATAGAACAAACACACTGGCCAATGAAGACAATGAAGACCAAGCACTGTAGACTGACAGCAACAACTCTTCTCCCAGGGTTTATGCTTTACTGTTAGGAATGAAGGCCAAGTCAAACACTAAGTTTCTGAACGACACAGGAACATGATGTTATTGAAAGTGCAAGTTG
Source organism: Jacana jacana (assembly GCA_013400555.1). NCBI lineage: Eukaryota > Metazoa > Chordata > Aves > Charadriiformes > Jacanidae > Jacana > Jacana jacana. The sequence continues at coordinate 2,835 of VZTM01022169.1, read as the reverse complement.
GCTGTTTCAAACCAAATGTTATATTATGTATGCAAATTTTGGTCATATAAATGTAGTTAGATGGTTGAATATCCAAAAAAAGCACACTCTTAACTTTATGGCTGGCTTGTGGAAAGCAGCTCACCATCTCCACCTGCATGTCCCTACTTTGGCCTTCTAACTCCAGCATCTTGCGTGCTTTAGAAGAGAGATGGAAATCAACATTTGGCTATCAAACCCAATTATAGTTAACAAAATATATGGTCAGATCTCAGCTCCATTGAAGCCAAAGGACTGTCTTCAAACAGCCTGGATCTCACCTTCACCATTATGCTGCACAGTTGCATCAGATCTTGTGGTCACTTCTGGCTCACTAATAAGGGCTGGTTTCTGGGATGTGAAGACTGTCTGTGTAAGCTCACCTCAAAACAGAGAATGCCCTCACATGACAATAAAAATAACCCAGCAAGATTTGCTCATTCAGCAAGAAAAAGAGAGATAAAACTAACTGATTGAGGCAGCTACCCTTCCTCAGCTGATCACATCATGGGTACAAAGCATCCAGCTGTGAATAGACCACTAGAGCTAAAGTGAGAAACCTCACATTGAGTACGTTGGAAATGTAATAATCTATGTCATGGTCTAGTGCTTTTTGTATTCTTAACTGAATGAACCCAGACTTTCTTTCCATCTTCATTCCTGAAATAAGTTGTTTGGTTCTGCATAAAGCTTTAGGAAAATACAGTTATTCCAGTGGCTACAACTCATGGTACCAGAGGTTGAAAAGAAAAGAAAACAAATAAAGCAGAGAAACTGACCCAAGGCAATGGCATTCTACATTATTAAGTAGGTTGGCTGGAGAAATCCTGGACATTATTCAAGAAAACAGCTGCTGGTATATTAAAAAATAAACAACTTCATGTTTGTTTAGCAATTACATGTGTTTTCAGTTTGGATATAAAATGTGCTTAGGGACAGCATCTTCAGCAGGCAGGCTGGCCATCTGATCTCTGACAAGACGTTCCTGCCCTGAGAAGCAGCCAGAAAACCACATGTGTCATCCAGCCCCGAAGAGGGCTTTTATCGTAACGTTCAGAAATAGGCATGTGTCAGAAATATACCTTCATTCTGCCAGCAGTGAAAGCAAAGGTTGGAAATTCTGCAAAGGTACTGTAATTTCAGAGAACAGGATAGAAAGATTAAGTGAATGATGGGAGTATTCGAATAGACCAAGTTAAATTTAGCACAAACACCACACAGGAAGGGAAAGAAAATAGATTCAAAGACTTCCAGAAAACATCAGCAATTCCAGTGGGACCAAGAACAGAAAGTAAGAATGACTGGCTGAAATCCAGCCCAGGATAGTTGTGACTGACTTGTGACTGACTTGTGATTACATGACAGCTTTTTGGTGGATCACATCGAAGAAATCTGGTGACAATTCCCCCCACTGCGGTGTTACCAGTAGAAGCTGGTAAACCCCTTCCAATAGTCACTGAGGGGAGACGGAGTATAGTTACCCTATTGCATATAGATATGGTTTATCTCAAATAAAATCCAGCATGATAGCCCAAGGAAAGCGTGTTGCTGCTGTTCTGGCAGAATCAAGGCTGTCAGTGCCTGCTAGTACCTACTTGGCAACTGGTATTACCACTGATTTCACACAAAGGGAAATACAGGGCAGGGGAAAAGAAAGATAAGGACCAGAAAGGAAAGCAAACCAAAACACAGTCAAGACTGCTGCAATCTGCTTTTCATTTTGCTTCATCTTTAAATCACAGTTCCTGAAATAGCAAAGCAAAAGAAAAAGGTTGGTTTTCAGGGAGCCACTGCCACATGAAGTCCCTTGGCAGATGGAGTTGACCCTGAGGGCAGACAAGGCTACACAGAAAGAATAGCTGAGGAATGAGCTTTTCTGTTTGAGTCTTCACTACTGCTGTTACAGTTCTAACATACTAATAAACCTTGAGTAGTTCTGATATCTTGGCCCCCAGAGAAGTGACGCTACAGCAGAGCTAGCAAATGATAACATCATCAAGGTGTGCTCAAATACCCTCATATGGGTAGGAGTTCAGTAACTACAAGGAAGTCCCAAGTTGTCTTAAAAATGAGAAACTCCCAGGTTATTTTTAAAAATACTACGCCATTGGGCTTTATTGCACACTAGAGAGATGAAAATCTGGCTCACTCTTTTTCTAAAAGGTTCTCTCAAGGGATAAAAAGTATCTACTTATGATATGGGAAGATTGTAGGGCATTAACCAGATAATGGCAAGAAAACATTTTTTCCATCCCTGGCCACAGGAAAACTAAGTATTTAAACAAAATGTCTCCACCTCTACCAAGTGAAACTTTTCATAAAGGTGTTGCAAAGTTTTCAGTCCTCCAATAAAAAACTATGATTTAAAATAATCTCAGAAAGCAGATGCTCTCCACAAGTACAAATAAATCGTTTTCTTGAACTTACAGCTTTTCAGTAGTGTTTTGTGAGAAGTTTTTGAATCAGGCCTAGCCAAAGTTTAAAAAGTTATAGCATTATTTGCATAAATATAAGGCAAGAGATGGGGTGAAAAAAAAAGAATCCTAAAATCTTGCATTTTTTTTCCTTCTGAATTCTTCACAGCTGACATGAGACAGCCATGGTTTCCAGAAATAAATATTTCTAGTAAAGCTTTTTAAAAAATAAATACTTCTAGGGCACTTTTTCAAACACACAGCATACATTTGAATAGATAGAATAACAGTAAACATTTCAACAACACTTTTCTTTGCAGGAAATCCTTCACATCCCAAACTCTTCCCGGGGAAATTTTGCAACTTTTTGCAACATCATATAATTGAACATAAAATGAGTATG
>VZTM01022164.1:1894-14691 GCA_013400555.1 Jacana jacana | reverse complement strand
GCAGGTTTCCTAATGGACAGTCAATCCTAGTCCTTTCTGCAGCCGCTGTCTGCATACACAAGAATTTCAGGAGTGTCTTGCATGAATGACGGCACACACACATCAAAACCCCACTGAATCTGTGCCCAATTTACACAAATAAGGAAAACGACATTTTAGAGAGAACATAACATCATATTGACTTAATTTCAAATTTGAATGAAATTCCACAATTGTTAAAGATTATTTGATTTTGAGCTTCACAGTACCATTTTGACAGACCTACACCTGTCCTAAAAAAGCCAAAAAGCCTCCCTCAGCTTATAAAACCTACGCACGAGAAAGGAGGCAGAACAGATAAACATCTCCACATATACCGAGATGTTTGTATGAAGACACAAATAGGCATGAACTAATCACCATCTCAAATGTGTCTACAACTCCATTGACACCCAGAGAAGGCAATCCAGCTTCAAAAAGTCTTGGGAATACGCTGTGATTTCAAGAAATTCTAGAAAGAAATCACATTAACTACATTACATATTGCAGGACTTTTTCAAGTTATACTGTGTACTACTAACTGAAAAAGTCCCACAGAGTGTAAATAGCAAGGAAGAATGCCCTATTGCTGCATAGTTTGAAATTGTCTAATTCTGATAGAATTTACAATTTAATGTATGGAATGTACAGTTCAGTATATTGAACACATATAGTGCAATCTAAATTCCTTGCCTTCAGTTTTGCCTGTTACTTCTCTAACTTCCATCTGGGATGCTAGTAAACTCAGCAGAATAAATAGTTTTCCTTTGTATAATGTTCTTGCAAATGAACACAAAACCTAGAAATAAACAATTAATTATTAATCACAGACCCAGACATCTCTATATGAAATGTAAAATTGCACCTTTATTGGTACTGATTTTATCCCTTTCTAGAATGTCTGCATATGTATTTCCTTTATTGCTTTGGTAAATTCCTGGTAAATTTATGCTACTAAAATGTACAGTAATTCAGACTCCATAGACAATGGTTAGAGTCACTATCAATGTCACAGCTATAGATTCAAGAGGAATCTTAGCTAGGCAAGGGAAAGCCCACCACAATTCTTTAACAGAGATGAAGCAATTAATGTCAAAAATGCAAGAAAAGAAAGGATCCGACACAAAGAACCAACACAAGTAATACTGGCGGAGACTGGTGATCATCCTGGCTTTATTACTGAGGGTAATTTTGAATACATTTAACAGTATTTTTAAAAACTGAAATAATCTTCCAATTCATAAATGATCCCAGGTAAAGTTGTCAAAAATTCTCAATTATTGAAATAACTTTTCTCAATAATGTAATTAATTTTACCATGATCATCAATAGATAGATAATGAAAGCATGTCATTACAAGTCATATAGAAAGCAAAAAAAATCTTTATGGCACAGTAAAGTACAAATTTCAGAAAGTATTATTAAAAATAAATAAATAATAATTTTTAAAAATCAATGAAAGATAGCGTTATAGCATTCAGAACATCCTTAAAGATATCCAGATTGCCAAACTAGCTTATCATAAAAGTTGTTGGTTTTTTCCTGCCTTTTTCAAAGCTATGAGGCCCCAGTGCAGAAAGCAGAAAAAGTAACTCTTAGCCTTTTCACACGAAAATTTAGCACACAGAACTACAAACAAAAGCCAAAGTTTGTGCCATTCATTTCCACCTGCAGAGCACAGGATGGTAGTTTAATGTTTACTTGTTGTTTCAAAATTATTGCATTACTTCATTGAAGGAGAACAAAGTTATTCTTCTTAATAGCAACATGCTTGTAACCTTTGAACATACAACTGAGGTGGGCTGTTAGGATAAATTCTTCTAAGGATCCAGAAGAGCCAGATGATGCATGCAAAAAACTGAAACATCAACTCAGAGTAAACTCATTTTCTTTGAGACTGAAATACGCATTCTTGACTGGTGTCAAGATGTACGATCAAAAACTTCTCACTCATGGGCATCTAATCAAGAACTTATGAGGGACAACCTTGCTAAATCTCATAACTAACATTTCTGAATTATAGGAAATATATACTAGATTAACTACGCTTAATATATATTAAAGCATTAGTTATACTGTTATGTAAACTTGCCTATTTTCAAATCTCTTTTAACCTCTTCTATCACTGCTGTTTTCAAAATCTTGAAATAAAGTAAAATTGAATTGATTTGATTGTTTAATAAATCCAAATGCTGTTTTGTTCAGTCAGTGCTTTAAATTACTTCCTAGCTAAACTGAGAGCTGAAATTTTACTTTCACTTTTCAGGTTGTGTGAATAGTTCTCTTCATTAAAAATATCAACAACACTGTCTAGCTGGCTATTATTGAAATTATTATTTATTTGTAAAAGCACATAAGCCTCTCCAATATGGGCACTGGAAAAATCACAGGTAAGGTAAATTCCAAAACTGCATCTCTTAACTAGCAGAAGCGCAGAAAGCTGCTGTCATACATTTAGGCCACAGTGGGAGTTTTTAAATGCCTCAAAAAACTGGTTTTTTAAGTGAAACCAGCTTTCACATTTTTAGTGTCTTCTGAAATAAATGTTACAAATAAACAGAAACATGTAACCTTCAGGATTATTTTGGCAGTAAGCTGAACATTGCAGCTTTATGATTTTACAAACCTCCTTTAAGATTTTTAGCAAAATAAGTGTTAAGTAAATTGTATAAAACATCTGCACAAGCATTTTAAGAACACTCAGTTTAGTTACAAAGCAAATATTCCTGCAGATAGCTAACATTATATCATGATGCCTTCAGAATGCTAATTTTCTGAGAAAATCCTTTGGGGATGTGCTCCAAAAGAATGGTATGTGCTCTTGCATCATCAGATCAGCAAAATCTGTACCTGCTTCAAACTATGTCGATCCAGTTTTAAGCAATCGAACATTAAAAGGCATGTTTACTTATAACCACCCTTCAGGTATTCCAATGCAATTTTAAATGTTCTGCCTGACACCACAAGTTGCGTGCCCGACATGGTCCCCTCCATGTAACCACAGCACAAGCTCAACAAAGTGTTTGCTCCTCCAGGTATCTCAGAGCTGGATTTCTGCACTGGGGCTGGAGAGGTGCCAGTTCTAAAACCAAGAGGTGAACATAACAGTAAGCATACTATGTAATTCCTGTACCTGTAAGAGGAAAAAAGCTAGAAGATTTTTAACTCATCTTCATTTTCTTGATATTAAGGGAAATAATCCTGAGCAGCTGCTTCTTCCCCAGCTCATTAACCTCATAGACTTTTATTACGATTATAACGCTGCATGTAGAAACCAGATTTCTGGAACAAAATGCAGATGTTTATAAAATCTTGTGCCTGTTTACAGCTTTACGTTTTGTGATAATAAAGTAGATACTTGGCTTTTGGGTTGGCTTTTTACTGGGGGGGCGGGGGGAGTGTTTTTTTTCTTTTTTTTTAATGGTGGGAACATTTTAAAACTGTTTAAAGAAGGAGCGGTGTATAAGCATTTCAAGCATGCAGTTGCCATTCTAACAAAACCCCATCGTGGATTACGGACCGAGTAATTTTAAAGTTTCATTAAGTCATGGGTTTAAGAGAAAACTGGTTGATATATCCTGTTAACAAAAGGAGCAGTACTATACATGCTGTGTTGCAGTTGCTTCCTGCTCCTTACCACATCATTAATTTTACACGGAATAAGCTTTATCTGCTTTGTTACTATTGCGGCGTCGCTGGTTCCTCTTTTCATGTAAGTTTATACTAATTCCAAAGGTTATTAAAATGACATAAATTCTCTGTAAAAATTAATCTATGTTCAGCTATCTCCAGAGTGAAAAGCTAGATGCTAAGCAGTGTCCAACTGAAAAACATGACAAGATAGTTGAAAAATCTGTTTACGTAGCTGTTTCCAGTCCAAGGCGAAAGAAGATAGCTAAAATGACTGCCTTGGAAGTTTTCAACGTCATGTTCTTATTTTACAGATATATACGTCTTCACTTAAAATTCAGAAAATTTGCCAGGAAATAATTCCATGTTGTTGATAGCTAGGAATTCCAAGTTGTTTTTGCATAGTAACTAACTTGAGTCCCTCCTTAATTTAAGGAAAAGATCTATTCAGATCAAGCCGACTGTGTTTGCAATGTGCCCTGGAGAAAGAAACAGGGAGGCTCACAACAGCAGGCTGCTGTAGTTACAGACATAAGGAAAGAATGTTACGTAATAGAATCTGCTCACAATTCTTGTACCCTCAGTGAGAAATCTCCTGCAGGAATTGCTATAAAAAAACCCAAGGTGCCCTGAGCAAGCAAGCACCTTGTTGGGCTGCTGGCACTGCTTGCTGGTGAGGAGAGCGGGTTTATATCAGCGACTGCATCTGTCCAATCCCAAGAGACCTGACAGCGTGGTAAATTACTTCATTAACTGTAACAGTCCCTAGCAGCCTCATCTATCATTTGTAACTCAGATGAGTATACATTGAATTCGACGTTGATCCTTTTCACACAACTCAGAACATCTTCCTGTACTGCAGCAAATCTTTATCAGGAGCTGCGTTGTGACTCAGTTGTAACAGCATGCAGCATATTTACAAGTTGACAGGAAAGATTATTTAATAACCTACAGGATTTGCATTTTTGGATATATGGTTGTCTAGTTCTCCTCATTTGTCAATACATTGCTACACAAGAGCAGGATAACAGATTTCAGTGGACGATTAATGGGTGGTTTTGATTAAAACAGGCTAAAGCCAAATTTTATTAAAACTCCCAGCCACTAAAAAAAGTCATGTTTCTTTAAATAATTCTAATAATGATTAAAAAGAAATACTATGATACTTGTAATTCAATCCCAGCAGCATAGTATAAATAAAAGAAACCACAAAAGTATTACTTAAATTTAACTGAAACTCAGTTGTGAGAAATTCAATAAGCAAATGTACAAATGTCAAAAGATGCTGGAGTTCACAACATAAAGTGAACGGGGATGGCAAGATAAATTGTGACTTTTATGTATCTGTCCTAGATCATGCATTCATAAGGTTCAATTAGATCAGATATTTAAATATAATGCATGATAATGTATGAAAATTGTAAGTTTCCTTCTGCAGAAGTATGGTATAAAGCTAGTACATCAGTTTAAAAAAAAAAATAAAATCAGTCTTAAACATCTATTTTGTGTCAGACCACAATTTAAGGAATACTAATTGTGCTTAAAAAGCAAGGCAAAAAAAGAGGTTCTCAGACATTAAAGATGAGCATTTTTAACATCAAAGAATCTACTGCCCGCTTCTTTATTAGACATGACTTTTTCACTTAAGCGGAATAAAGTAAATTAGCAAATTGATCATCTGTACATCTAGTCTGAATTTTTGTTGTTGTGCCCATATCTTCTACTCTCCAGCTGTAGTGGCTAGTGAAGCAGTTACACGCACTGAAAAAAAGGTTTCAAACATTATATATTTGATGTGCAGCACATTTAATACCCTGAAACATTATAATTATAAGGAGAACATTAGGGGGGTAATAAGTATTTTCAATTAAATAACCGTTTACTGATAAAAAAATTCACAAATTAATTGTCTTGTATTATTCTATAGCAGAACAGCCATTGACAGTTTCTTCCCAATGTCAGAAAACCACTTAGCATTAATTCCTCTAAGAAGTTCTATGAGTTTCAATGTAAGAAATACCACTGTTACTGTAATACCTAGAAATATTGAGATTCAAAATTATTGTTTTGTTCTTTTTGTTTTTTAACTGAAGAGATAACATTCTATTTAAAACAATCCTGAAAAATTATACACCAATTATTCCCACTCTCACAAAATATGCAGACCGACTCCTCCAGCCCTTGTAAAGGCTCCTGTCCCAAGAGACCACCAGATTCAGGAAAGGGATGGGAATCCTCCGCAGATGCCACTTGAAGAACAAACAGACGCAGGTTCCAGTGCCTTCCAGCAGAACCAGCCCATCCTCCTGGACAGACTAGCTATGCCCCCAGCTCACAAGCCCCCAGCCCTGCAGAGGCATGCCGGCTGGCACATAGTAATCCTGCACATTCCTTCACTCTCAAGTACTGGCAGCAATCTCGTGCTAACAAATATGTAGCAGATACAGTGCTTGGGAAGTGCCTAAGGCAGATGACACCAAAACCAGCATTGCCTCCAGGCAGCTGGTTGAAGTGAAGCTAAAGAAGTAACTTCCACAGTGTATGTGTGGATTCTATCATGTTAGATATCTCACTGGGGAAAAAAAAAAAAGTCAGTTATTCCAGCCACCAGCTTCATGATACTCAAGCTTCAGTAGAGCTGAAGTCAAACAATAAAGCTCAAATGCAACATCAATTATCATTTCATGAAAGTTTACTTTCCTGTCACTACTGCCACATTCAGAAGCAACCTACAGTTCTGAATATCTTTAAAGTATTTTCCATTAGTGCAAAATGTTTGTAAATATTCTCCAAGCTGAAGATTCCAACAGATGGTCTTTTGTGAAGAAACTTATCCTTATCATTCTTTTATTAAGAAGTGAGCATATAGTGCAACACAATAAAGTGGGTTAAAAATATTAAGAGAAACTACAATCTTCCTTTACTGAGACATTATTTATTCACAAGCAATGTGATTTTCATATTGCCCAATGGAAGCATTGAGGTGCCACACAGAAGCATTTGCTTCTATTGATTACCAGGAAACTGTGGATCCTAAATGTCGGCCCATGAATCATATCTGAGGTGCCTGAAGTAGGAGTATAGTAGAAGTTGAAGTAGAGTCAAGCTTCCATGGTAAGAGGGAATGGACAGGGGAGCCGGGGGGGAAGAAAACCATAGCACAAAAAACCCTACACCAAAACCTAGAGAATATCCCTTCTGTCATTTTCTTTCCAGATCACGTACTGGATCATGAAGGAAAAAAAGTATATTATCAGAGAATAAGTCAGGAAAAAAAAGATACAGCTTCCTCTATAGTCATTGACTATCTCCCAGACATCAGCTAACAGTATGGCCCCTAAGGAGACCCAGCAGTGCCCTCTGGTGATCCAGGCCATTTGGCTGTCTTATATGGGAGAAAGATGGACCAGGGCCACTCCACGAGAAGCTCCAGATGAAGGAGGAGGATTCTGTCACCTCTGTTGGGGTATTACAAAGCAGCACATCCAATCTGTATATACTAGTACTGTTCTGTGACATTTCTGCTACCAAATTTGCTTTGTTGGTATCAATGAAAATGATATCTGCCTTTTGGACAAAAAGGTGCCACAATATGCATTGTGTCCAACATAGTTAATGCAAGTTGTCAGTGCTTTGCTAACACTAAAGATGACAGTGGTGGGGAGAGTAGTTTTAGAGAATGGGACAACAAAAGAGGCATTTGGGGGTTTGTTTGCTTGGGTGTTTGGGGCTTTTTTAAAGTTATGTAAAAGATTCCCACACAAACATAGCAGGTTCACACTAGAAGATGGTGGGCTAATAAGGTTTAAATCAACGAAATCTGGGAGAAACAATGGAAAATGGTAGCATGGGACATTTTGGCAACGTTGCTGGTCTCAGTGGAAATCCAGTATTCCAAATCCACAGCAAAGTATTTAACTGTATGGCAAGATCTACCAGGCTGGATTCTCAAAAGAAATATTTTTAAGGCATGATTAATTTAGGTGCTTAATAAACTCTATCATTAGTCACTTTTTATATCTTATTATCTCCAACTATGGTTACTCTTGTTGAGTTCTAATCTTTCTGCCATCCATTCTGTTATTTGACAGCTTCCTTCCATCTGCCTCATCTTCTTTTGCAATTCTCATGTTATCTTATTCCCCACACACTGAGTATATTTATTCTCATCAGCATCTTCCCTCATTTCTTCAAATGCAGCCCCTCAAGCACATCTAATGTTTCCACTTGCAACCCATCAGTGTCCTCTTACAGGCGTGTTGTCCTACACCAACCCTTTTGGTTTTATTTCTTAATTATGTTGAATTCTCTGAACCTAAAATAGAATTTATTTTTAATATTGTTATTATATTATATATAATATATTAATATACTATATTATTGTGTGTAGAATTATATAATTTTTTTATTGTTATTATTATTATTGTTTTGAATAGTTGACCATTTACTTCTACAGTGTGACAATTTTCTGCAAGGTGATTTGAAACTCAATTTTGGTAACTGAACAGTTATGATAATCATTACATATAGGTCTCATATAGCAAATAATTATCATCTGTCCTACTAAGTCTGTATTGTTTGAATTTGAAATCAAAAGAAAAATAATGAAGAAAACAGATTTGCTGCCTTGCATGCACTGTGATGCTGTAATCCAAACCTGAAAATAGCCTTTCAAATACATTCTTCAGTTGAATGGATTTAATTGGATCATAAATGAGAAGGAACACGATTTCAGAAACAGTGAACAAAATGTTAAGACAGCATTTTATTCTTTACTCAATAAAAATTATGGTAATAAGACAAGAAACTTCTACATATTTTGGATTCTCACTTCACAGAGATTGGCTGGAACGGTGCTGCAGAAGAATCAGTTAACTCAGACCATGTGGATCTCAATTTTTTTCTAAGGAAAATAAAGGACAGACAAGGAGTATGTCACTCAGCTCCACTTCAACAGCTGTTCTTCAACTCCATTCTGTGTCAGCTAATTTTCCTCTGTGGTCATTTTACTCCTACCTCTTGTGCAACTGGCTTTTGCGTCTGCCCTAAAATGGCACAGAAGAGCAGCAAATTCATTACCGCTGAGCATGACTTCAACTCTTTTCTAACTACTCCGTGGGCTCAGAAGGAAACGTTCTTTTCACCTAATTTCTTTCCTAAAATACTATTGCTCCTGCTAATCCACGTTATATCTTCATTTTCAATAGGTAATTAGGGACATGAACAATAAGTTGTCAAGCTACTGTTTCATTTTCCACAGTTCAGAAACAAAAGGGTTCCCTGCCTTTTCCGTTCAGCGGAGCGGCGTGCGCTGCCAGGCCCGGGATTTGCCCATCTGCGCCACTGCACAGCACTGCCTGTTCGGAAGGCAAACTGCTAAAAATTACAACAGAGAACAAACCCTTCTGTTGCTAGAAGATAATCCTGCAGAGCTTGCTATCCTTACAACACGGGGACATTTCTAATTTCTTTTTAAATTTTCCCTTTATGTTATTTTGAATTTGTTTAGTTCCAATATTGCCAACAAAAGCCTCAATCTTAAGATAAATCTGAAAAGTAATTGAGTTACTGACATAATAATTCATTAGTATTTACAAAGTTTTACTGTAGATATAAAAAAGTTGTGGTAAATGCCCACATATTCCCCATTCCTTCTCCTACAATGAGCAAACACTATCACCTTTTTTTCAAAATAAATTCACACTTCAGAGGTAAGATAATGCCTTTTCACTTGAAGTTTTATCAAATTAAACATAGGATGAACATAATATAAGGGACTCCACACAGAATGAAAGATTTCCTAAATACCAAACAGGAAAAGGTATTTCTGTCTGCAGCAAAAGTTGTTGTTTGGTACGATTTTAATGGTCTGAAAATGGGGAACAAACCAAAAAGGGTACTTTCAGCAAAAGAAGTCATTATTGGCTACGTTTAATCGATTAAAAATTGTCATTGTGTGCAGAACCAATGCAATGTTGCAAATAGTAACGTGTATCAGCACCTTTAAAACAAACTAGAGTCAAGCAAGCATATAGTCTAAGTATAACACTGACTTTGTACTTGTAAACATCCTTTCCACACAGAGCCCTTAGGGACATTCAAAGAATTTACTGAATGAGCTACTTGGAATAAATAAAGAGCACTCAGCTTGGCCCGTAAGAACACTCAACTTGGCCTGTAACACTTTAACTGATTAAAAAAACCCCACTTTTAACTGTTCCCCTAGTTGCCTGGAAATGGCCATTTAAAAAACAAAATGCTGCTGTGGCAATAGTAAATCTTTATTAATTCCTCATTTTTGGATTTTCCTGCATGAGGCCTGTTAAAAATAATCTTTCAATCCAAGCAGTTCAGGACTGAAAATTTAGTACTATACTGTGAACCACACAAAAGTACAGAAAAAAGACGCTGGGCTTTTTTTAGGCTGTTCTGAGTTTGGGGTTGTTTGGTTTTTTTACACAGAAACCAGTTAACTCTGGCAGTAAAATTAGTTCAAGTGGGAATTACATAATCTAAATAAAAAGATACATTTTTTGTAGGTTATTACCCTGCTTAGCTTTAACAAAAATCACCTTTAACTAAGTTCCATGTACCAGTGACATGGCTTTGTTTGGAAGGTTTTAGAGATGACCTGGCAAATTTTATTTTTAAAATCTTGAAAACGGATTTTAGCAGTTTGCAGCTACAAGTAGATAAAATCCATTACCAATCAAGTTTAGTGCTTGAATCTCTATTTAGCAGTAAGATGATTTCATACAAGATTTGTGGGCTACAGGTGCATTTGCGAACTTACCAGTTATAATTACTTTTAAAATGCACATATTTTAAAGCTATCTGTTTAAGAGCACCTACCTTCCCATGCCTTATCTTCTTTGAATACCAAGCAAACAAAAGCAAGTCAAAATCTAAGAGCTCAGAATTGACCAAATCGACCCAAAAAAAAATTTTTTTAAAAGCTGCTTTATACGCAAAACGCTTTCCCTACATCTGCTGTATGTTCTGACTATATCCATATGGGGGCAGTAATGTTAAAGAAAATAAAACACCCTAAAGCAGTCACCTTAATTAATTTGTTCACAATTTCTTAAAATATAAGGTTATCGCTACAATACTCAAAAAAGAAATAAAAATTGAAGGCTACTGCTCTTTTTGGAATAATTGCTCTTTTCATCAGCTAAAGCCTAGGTCTACTTCTTGGTGCATTTACTTGTCCCTATGAATAGTCTATGATTGTTTTTGCATTGTACTTACTAAATCTAAATCTAAACAATGCAGCGCTTCCCTAAGACAGGCAGCAGATGGGGAGGAACTAGTTCGTCCATACTCTCTGAAGAAACAAGGTGTTGAAACAGCTATTATGGATTGTCACCAGAGTAACACTTCCTGGATTAGGAGAACTTTATCTCAAAGTAAATTACTCTATCAGGTCAGCTGCCTTCCCCTTCCATGGAGTAGCTGGAATCTCAATTGGATAACTTCTGCCTGGACATTCAGAGCAGCAGCTTCCCCCTGAAATTGAAGCTGGCCTGAATGAACGGCCCTGTCAGATTCACAAATAAAATGTTCCTTCAACCTTCATCCTGTACCCCTCAGGCACATTTTCCCAAACTAGGTGCAAAAAGCCATCAATGCATGTATCTAGGAAAAAATTCCCTTCTTCCACAACCTTTCCACAAAACCAGATGATTAAATCACCACCAATTATTCAATGGCTTCCTGAATGTACCGGTAAACGACAGGCAAGAAGTCATTTATTGTTAGGCGAAAGGCTGTAGGAACACAGCAATCAGCTTTACAATTTATTAGAAGAGACAGACCAGGAGTATGAGCTGTGGAAGCATAAATGTTTGCAATGTTTCACTGAAAATCCCCCAACAAAAATCAAAAGCAAGCAAGCCTGCCAAAGACAGTGATCATTACCCTGATCCCTTCACTGAAACTTACGGTTGCAGTCCCTCAGCCAGCCTTCTGACTTTTCCTAGCACAACAGTTTTCAGCCTTTTGGGGTAAAACAGCTGGGGAGTGTGCTTATATGAAAACAGATGCAGTCTTCCTACCCTCAGAAGTTTAAAAACCCACAAGTTGCAACCTACTACCATGTCACCAACCACCCAAATAACAAATTAACAAATAAATAGAAAGCTGCTTCTGTGTTCATGATTCAATGACAACTACTTAGTAACTTCTGCAGAAAAACAAACAAACAAACATCAAAACATTAAAAAGTGGAGTTAATCAAATCAACAGAACTCCAAACCATGGTGATAGCTGTGCTACTCGGAGATGGAAATTATATAACAAGGTTGTCTTCTAAAATGATACCACGCTTAATTGGCTTTGAATATAATCAACCTCGTGATAACCTACAAGATCTTAAGTCTACTCGATAAGAACCATATGTTTGCCTTACAAATCAAAATATCCTACAAGCTGCATTATTTCAGGTGCAAAGGGTATGGCATTTGCATCTAATTTGGAAAAAATGAGTGGAAGCCTCCTTGTCTTCACCTTTGTATACACATTTCAGGATGAAAAGAGTCATTAACATTACCCTTCAACGAAGGTAAACTTATTTCTCCCTCATTCTTCATTTCTGAAGGCCAAATCTCTTGTCTTCACCTTTCAGTCTCCTCCATCCTCTCCTGCAGCTCATCCAGCCGCCATTCATAAACATCTCCCAACCATTCATTCAATTATGCAGAATTTTTTCTCTTTATTCTCAAAAAATCATAAAGCAGAGAGAAATAGGAAAGTAACTGGAAATAAGACTACTCCCAACTCTAAAAAACAAGAATAATAAAAAAAACCCAGAGTCCAGGAATGATACTTCAAACAAAGTCACATTCATTTGTACTCATTTCATCTCAGCACTCAAACCCCAAATACCACTGAAGTCCAACTACATGGGGTAGTTGGGGTAGAATATGCAGACATATTCTGCAAAACAATATAGCAATTGATACAAATTTGGAATAATTTCCCCAAACATTTTGATATCACCAAGGTGTGGTTGATGAGCTCCCAGCCACTTTGAAAGAAAAACGAAAATTTCGTTCTCTACACAAGAAGACAGAAGTCAAAAGTTTACAACCTAGATTTGAAAAATGTTAATGAGGTCTGCAAAATGACATAGAGCACCACAACTCATT